>VZRN01004857.1:4178395-4294663 GCA_013397935.1 Dasyornis broadbenti
CGGGCCGGGCGGAGTCGCTCCGCGGCTGCGACGCGCCCACATCCCCGGGCGGGCTCGGTCGCCATTTCGTGCGCTGCCCGGCGGGGGCGAGGGCCGGGCGTGTGCGGGGGAAGGAGCTGTCGGTGCTGAAGTGCCGCGCTCCGCGCTTCGTGTCTTGCGCCTTAATTTATCAGCCGTTTTTTTGAGTTTCTTTTTTACCCCCTTACAATTACGATTTTGTTCGAGTGTAAAATAGCTACAATGTGTCTGAATCACAGGCTCTTCGTGTTTTCCGTTGTTTGGCTTCTTGGTGGCGATTAATGTAGAATATCGCGGTGAAGTCTGGGCAGCGAATGCACTTGTCTCTTTGGTTATAAACTAGTAATTAACCAAACCTTCATCTGTCGCTGAGGTCTTTAGCATAGATGTGTTAGTTTTGAAGTCTGAAATGTGTTTAAACCAAGGCTTCAGAGTCTAAGTGTAAACAGTACCTGATTAATAATGCCAAGCTGTTTAAATATTTAAGATCAGAGTGTGCTTCAGTCAATAAGGCTGTTCCATATTGACAAGTACTCGGTGAAAGGAATGCTATTGCTTAGCTCTGTCTGTAGTTGGATAAAACAATCGAAAATGTGATATATAGCTCTCCAGTGAAACCTATAGATCATAACAAGATGTTCTTTTATTCATAAAGGTTCAGCTTTTGTGTGTTTATTCAAAACATCCTCCTACTGAGTGAAGAAGCCAGTATTAAACACCTGGGTTTCTTTATTCCTAATGTTCTCTCTCTGTGCATTTCTTTCTCTGTGTCTGATTTTGACTCTTAATTAAGTATTTTCTGGAAAAGGATGAAACCTGAAAACTTCATTGTATCTAACAGGTGTACTATTAATCATTTCAACATCTTCCATAATTTGATTTAATAGATGTGATAATTTATGGATAGTAGTTATATGGGTCTGTGCATAAAACAGGTCACTGTACGACATCAGAAAGCATCTGGACTGTATTTTGAGTTTAAGAGCAGCTTATATGGCAAGAGGCGGATCTTGCTGCTGGTCTTTGGCAAAGGATATCAGCTGGAAAGAGAAGGATAGTTTAGTGTCACATAGCTCAAAGGACCTAGAAATCGGAAAACTGACTTGCAGGTGCAGCATCTTTTTAATATTTGTCTAATGTGTTTGATATTATCATTTGTATGAATACACCTCGGGCATTTGTTTAATTTTGAATAGAAATTGCAATGCAAGCGACCAGAGCTGCTAAAGAGTTTGATGCTGAGGTCTGTGAAAGTTACTTATTTGAATTTCAAAGTACTTTTAAATTCTCTTGAGTGTCTAAAATTAGCTGTCAGACTATATCAGTATAGAACTGGGAAAGTGTTACATTCTGAGAAAATTGAATGTAAAGAAGCAATCCCAGAAAGGATTTTATTTGGTGATGACAGAACTTGGGATCCATTGAATGAATTCACATTCTGGGTTGTGCGAAGGCAGTGTAGCTGAAGGCAAACTGTACAGCTGTGTGACCACATTGGATGGTGGGGTAGTATATACCAGCTGGTGCTAAGGATGGAGCTAAAACCCTCTTCACAACTCACAGATAAATCCACAACTAATCATTAGTATCTTAGTTCTGTCATTAGCGTTACTAGCCATAGAAAATGACTCAGAAGTAATAATGTTCAAGGTGAATTAGGTCACCAGAATCTTAGCCTTAGTTACTGTTCCTTATCTTCTTGAAGAAAGTGTGTTATTTATGACATATACCACATCTTGTTTGATAAGAACATCTGTAATAAGAAAATTCAGCTATTTTAAATGGTCTTTATTTTCAGAAAATGAAAGAACACATCCAGTGATGCATACTGATATCTCCTGCTAGCTTGTTGGACTCTGATCTTTCTCTCTGGTGCTCAAAAAGGTGTCAGCAGAAGCTTTAGTAACCAAGTTATGAGTTTCTTGGGGATAATGAGATGTCTCTCTAATTGTCAGAGTTTATTGTTTTGAGGATTCTGATTTCAAGTCAGGGAAAGGTAATGCATGTCTGCCCATTCTTCCTGCTTTAAGGAAATGACTTGCTATGGTATCTAGACATAAAAGATATGGAATACACTAAGGGTTTGGCATTTTTTTAATAGGTTATTGCACAACTCAAATAGCTCAATCAGCCTAAAAATTAAATCCGTTTTGTCTGCACTTGTGAAATTGCTGTTATTCTGTAGTGTTATTAATTTGTCTCGAATCACCTTGAATTGTGATTACTTAACTTCCTTTATATTGAAATAGTACAGTAAAATTGTGCTGTTCAGTTTTCACTGGACTTGTTCGTTTTTTCGTGTTTTATGAACAGAGTTGGTAAAATAGGAAGTCATACAGAGGAAAGTATATCTTAATGAGGTAATGAAAAGCTGAGGGAATAATGTAGGAGGTTCTGTGTTGGGCAATATGCAATGAATTTGATTTTGCCTTCCTGAGTGGGCTGATAATATTTTAAAAATCCTGTTATACTTTCTCTGCAGTGATAATTTGTTGCATTTTAATTTGGTAAGTGTGTGTATTGCCTCTTCAGTTCAGTATTAAAGACATTGCAATTTCTGCATTTATGAATACTGTCTCATAAATGTAATATTAAGGGAATTTGTAAGGAGTTAATCTCTAATAATAAAATTACCATGATGAACTGTAAGTTTTGTCCTGCAGTTTGTTAATCAGGAAAGGATGGTTGCAAGCTAGCTGTATTACTTTCTTCTGAGCTACTGGAGGCTGGCTGAGCTTTCAGTTATTTACCTCAATAGAAAACTGAAAGGGAAAAAGTGAACAAAGGAGGTCTGTTTTGCCTGTCCCACTTGCTGGGCTGTTGTCTTTGCCCTTTTCAGTGAAGGAGTGGGTAGAGCTGGGTCAAAGTTGAAGAACACTGAAAAGGAATTCAAGCCTTATATTGAAATGTGAATGATAGCTTAGTTTGAGCACCAAACACATTTGTTTGAATTGATTTTTTTTTTTTTTTTTCCCTGTCTGTGGGAGCTTTAACTGACAGATGGTGATGGACTGGCATATAGACTGCTAGAAGATACAGCTAGATATGTGTTCAGACCCTGATTAGATGCTCAGTAAACAAGTGCATATCTGATGAGACTTTTAATACTGGAGATACTGATGCTAGACACTGTGCAACACACTAGACATTTGATTGTGTGAATTAAGGGCAGACCCCTGCAGCTGGCATACATTCAGACTGACTTGTCTAGCCTAATTGCATTGCAAATACTCCTCTGGATTGGGCTTTAGCTTCTCCCTTCTAGTAAATGTTGAATAAGTACAGAAATGTTCATCTGGATCCTCTATTAACTGTTGTTAAGACGCTTTCAATTTTTTTTTTCTTTTGGTTTGCTGTATGAATTGGGATGTATCTTGGTATTCATTTTGTGAATACACTGTTTTCCTACACTGTTTTGGTTTTGAAATGGCTCAATTCATAGTGTGATTACAGCTTTCCCCTTGTTAACTTTTTAGTATGGAAGCATAACAGCTTGAATTATAAAATGTTTCTGTAAGAGCTAACAGTACCCCCATTCTACTTTAAGCAACTAAACTTTATATAAAAAAAGCAGCATTTGATGCAGAGCATCGCAGATGCATAAAAATAGCCAAGAGAGGAAAAAAAGGCTAGTTCAAGTTATGAGGACGTGATAACTTTAAAAAAAGCCGCATTAGAAAGGAACTAGCTGTCTAAATTGTCAGTTACATCAGACAGAATCAGTACAGATGTAGTCTCTCTAAATTCTGTAAATACTCATGTAAGACTGCTGAATTTGGATGCATCCCAGTGGGAATCAAGTTGCCTTAATACTTTGTCTGCACCAGTAGGTATACATGACCTTTTAATTTCCTCGGGTTTAAAGTATGTAATTGTTACTGTTCAACAGCTTGTTTGAGGAAAACAAAAGGCGATCCATAACTTCCTGGTTGTGTGAGTTAGTCTTTGGCCACTAATTAGCTTTTTCCGGACAGCCAACCAAAATATTAACATACCATTTTCCTTTAGACTGTTACCTAAGTGAGGAGCTGACTGTTTATACAGGAGTACAGATTGTCTTTTTCTGTGCCTCTGACTTCAAACTTTCTCTTTACTGTGTTTTCAATGCTGCTGTGTTTGTCCAGTATGATTCTGAGGGTTCATGTAAAGGATTGCCTTTACAATGTCACAACACTGTGTGTCTGTGCATTTACAAAGGCAGTGTATGTAATCAATGAGTGCAAAAGTCATCTTTTGTACCGGGTTTGGAGTCAGGAAACTGGTGGAGTTAATTCTGCTGGTGGAGAGCAATTCCATGGAGTTAACTGACCAGAGCACAGGTGATGGCCAAGGGAAGGCTTATCCACTGAATTTTGTAGTGTGAGCAGGGTAGTAGGAATTAACAAAATTCAAAAGGAGAGGAAAAACAAACCTTGAGAAGGACCATTTTTCAAGAGCGTTTTAGAGTTCAGGGGTGTCCATCAGTAGGCTTGTACACAAGTTACCCTTTGTAACAAGATAGATGGTTCACTTCACTATTTCTCCAGTGTGTAGAAGGACTAAAAGGTAGGGTTTCCCACCCTTCTGCTGTTCATATCTCTAGGAGAATCAAAAAGCAGGAGATGCTTGATGTGCATTCCTTCTTAAAATTTTCTAGTGATAGCAGGAAGAGGTAAGCTTGGCCACAGCTCTTCTTTGCATGGGATAAACAGGTTTAGTGGCTTTGAGTAAGCAGAAATCTGTGGGTCCCTCCACCAAGCCCCTCCACCACTTGTAGACCAGTGCTGTGGTCTCTGGAGAAAGTAAATATATAATAGGAAGTTAAATCCTATTGTATTGGTGCTCTTTTAAAATGGAAGTAATTTTAAAAGTGTCAGCTTAACTGAATTTGGTATATTTTGTTGCATTTGTTACATGGCAGCAAAAAATCAAAACCTGGTTTTCCCGTTGGGTGAGATGAGATGTTGATAGGCTGCACTAGCCATTTTACTGTGTCTCCATCTCTTGTGACTAGGTAATTGCTATTGATGCTCAGAAAAGCAAGATATATTCCTTTTTTCCTTTCCCATCCTTTCAAAATTGTGCACGATTTGAGTAAATTTACAAGGGGGACTCTACATTCAAAGAGAAGACAACAAAAAATGAGTTTTTGCATGCAATGCTGAATAAACTGAGGCCTCTAGACATTCTTGAGTCTTGGAACTGTAAGTTTTGTGTTCTGGTCCAGCTGCTGTGAAGAGCTGTGTTCTCTCCATGGATGGTGAACACTTTCATTTATGAATAATTTCATGGTTGCAGTGTGATTGGTTTTGTTGATGACGTTAAATAGTTTCAGGACATGACAACAGTCCTTTTTCCTCATAATGAACTGAGTTCTGAGTAACACTAAAAGCCGGAGCCAGCATCATGATGTGTTGTAGAGTCTGTCATGTTTTGAGGAAGTTGTTGCTTTCTCCGGAGTGAGAAGAAATAATTTCAGTTTTGCAGTGATGAAGTCTGTAAGTCATGATACAAGAACCCTTGTGATGAGAGATATAGTCTTTTTACCAAATAGGAAAGATTCCTACTTCCACTTGCCAGCATATTTGCTTTTAATGAAGTCCAGAGACAGCTAAAGATAGGGAATATCTTGGCAATGAAGATGGAAGGAGGATATTGATGCTTGTAGGCTACACCTGGAACACTGTGTTCAGCTTTGGTCCCTGCTACACAAGGAAGACATGGATGGGCTGGAGAGGGCCAGAGAAGAGCCACAAAGATGGTGCAAGGACTGCAAAGCTCCGTGTGAGGAAAGGCTGAGAGAACTGGGTTTGTTCAGCCTCGAGAAGAGAAGGCTCTGGGGGAGACCTTAGCACCGTATTCCAGTATTTAAAGGGTGGCTACAAAGGAGATGGAAACTCCCTTTTCACAAAGAATCATGTGGAAAAGATGAAGGGTAATGAGTGCAAGTCACTCCTGAGGAGATTCTCATTGGACACAGGAGGAAAGTTTTTTACAATGAGAACAATCAGTCATTGGAATAATCTCCCCAGGGAAGCAGTTGAATCCCCAACACTGGGCACTTCTAAGATGCATCTGAACAGACTGTTGGCCCATCCTGTCTAGACTGTGCTTTTGCCAAGAAAGGCTGAACCAGATGGTCCTTGAGAACCTCTTCCAGTGTGGTATTTCTATGGTTCTGTGCTATGTTCTTTAGGCTCTTACAGATAATCCACATCTTCCAAGCTTTTCTTTCTGATGCAGGTGTCATTATTATTCCCTTGGCCTAGGTTTGATTAGGGCATAGAGGCAGATAAGAGCTATTATCACTATTGCTGCAACTCAGTCTGAGTAGTACTACAAGGGTATTTGGGACAACTTTGGGCTTCTGAAGGAACTCATCGTTTGTATTGGAGCTGTATGTACCTTGGTTTGCCTTTTGCCTACTGGGGTGATTGTATATTTATAGAAGTTTCTATACAGTGCAGCTCTGACAACTTGAATGTGCAAAGAGTCTTTTAAATATCCATGTTTTCCCTCAGAAGCATTTAATGTATTTATGGACCTTGTTGGACTCTAGTAGCCAACATTTCAATGTATTATGATGTGTAACATCTTTCCCAGACAATACCAAATTTATAATCTCAATATAAATTGAAACTTCGGGTGTTTTATGCTTTTCGCCAGTTGGAGTGCTTTAAAAATTGTATCTAAACTTGGATCTAGACAGGGACAAAATGAGGAATATCTTAACTTATGTGTGAGCTATTTTTGTATGATAAAGTTGAAATGTAGGCAGTTGCATAACTGGAAAGCAAGCCAGTCCAAGGTGACTAAAGGCTAAATATCTATTAGACCTTGTAGGTGGTAGTTGTATAAAGCGCATTTTTAACTTACAAAGAGATAAAAATGTTGAAACATATAAAAAGAGGAGTGTGACCACCAGAGGGCAGACATATTGTTTAATGACTCCAACCCAAAATCCTTAGAAAGGAGTCTATGGCTATAAAAATGCAGTGAGATAATGACTAAATAAATAATACAGTAAAAATGCACAAAATTTCATACGTTGACAGAAATATAATACTGTTTAGATTTTAAGATAAAAGTAAATACATCTACTTAGAACTCACCTGAGGTTTTGTATTTCTACAGTGGAAGTCAGAGTAGTTAATCAGATCGTGTGGTTTGACCTGTAAATAATGAGTTCTTAAACTTAGCTCATTTGCCTTTATATTGAGTCTAGTAAGTTTAATTCAAGCATGTTTTTCATTTGAAAATGAAAAGTACTCTCCTTTTTCAATAGTTTCTCCCTTGTAGTTAAAAGAATAAAGAATCTCTCTGAATTAAATTTAATGTTTTCCCAGATATACCCCAGGATTTGCATATACTTTTATTAATAACACTTATATCCTTTAACATGCATAATTTTGATCTTCAGAGTATTATGAAAAAAGATTTAATATTATGGGCCTAAAATTAAATGCTTCAATAAAGTAGCCTTTTTCAGGAAGACTGTAGTGTAGCTTTTAGTGAAAGATGATGTCTAGTCATTTTTATTTAGCTTACTTGATAGGAAGGTAGGTGTCTTAATTAAAGCAAGTCACATTTTGGATTTTACTGCTTATGCACTGTCTCAAGTTACAGCGACAGTGTCTTTTCTTTGAATTTCTTTCTGCTAAAACTTAGACAGTTTTTGTGAGGAGAGAAAGGCCCTTAACCCTTTGCTTTGAAGCCACAGTATTCTTTACAATCATGTCTTAAAAGCTTTGCTTGCTCTCTGGAGGTCTCAACTCTACCATTTATGCTGGAGTGAAGCATCATCCAAACAGCCTTAAATGCTGCCCCAGATTTCCAATCTCCCCACTGTCATTTCCAGCAGGCACAGTGCCCTTTAATAGCAGGATTTCTGGAGTGGTCCTTTGTAAGATGGTTTGCAGATACCATCCCCAAAACTGTACCTGGAGGAATTTCTACAAGTTACTGCTGAAGTTTTATGTAATTCACAACCTTCTCACCCTCTTGACATTGAGATATGGGAGTAGGTTTCTTATCACATCCAGGAAAACGTGCTAGCAGAATTGACAGGATCGGGCACTTGAAAGAGTATCATGGGAATTAACTGTGAATATACAAATCTTAATAAATCATTTATTTGAATAATGTGCCATAGTGGTTTTGCCCCCCATATCTAGAAGCCTAGAAACACCTAAAAATGAAACCAGAGTTGCAGTTAGTAATTGGTTGATTTTTGCACCTTTTTTTTTTTTTAAAAAAATGGCTGAAGTTATGAGACTTGATAGCTCTCTGCAAAGGCTCAGTTCTGTCCCTTAGGTATGGTGACAGAAACAGTATTGCTGATAACCTCTGCAACTTCACAATCTGTTGGAAGTTAAGTGGCTGCCAGGCCTAATGCAAAAGTTCGTATTAGTAGGAAGATCAGTCTTTGTGTTCATTATGTTATGCAGACATTTGTGTGTGTTTTCTTTTCTGAGGTAAAGCTGCCCTAAAAGAGTCAGACATTTTTGTGAATTCCCCTACCTGCTTAGTTTAATTGAGATTATATTGAAAGACAGCCCAGCAGTTACTAACCATACTCATGACAGCAAAGTGAAGTAAATAAACACCATTATTTTTATCATCATGGATGGAAAAGTTCAAATTGCAAACTAATAGGTGGCTTCCTGGTTTGACTGTCAATAAAAAGACATATTTATTAGAATGGAAGAGAGAAAGAAGAGGAAGAAAGTACTGAAACCAGGAGAAAATGTGAAGATTAAGTGAGGGGAGACAAAGCAGAGAGGAGAGTTCTATTTAATTACATACGAATAGGTACTAACAGAATAGAGCTATGATTTCTTGTTTACTAAAACAAGACTTCAGGCTGTAGTTTTAATGGGTGATGCTTATAACTCTGAAGTATTGTCTGAATTAGTGAAGAATTAAGTTTAAAAAAAGTTCAAAAAAATAATTTGTAAGATACTTCTCATAGACTGCACTTTTGTTCCTTTACTTGCTGCTCACAAGTGGGAAAATGACCTTTCAGTGAAGGTGCCTTGATCCATGCTCCAGTGATTGTTCTACATAGAACTGAGTTGTGACAGAACGCTGAAATGAAAATTGCAGAATAGTACAAGAACGTATTTTTCTCAAGATGCAGAATAATGCTGATACCTGAAGTTGAGTGCCTGGGTTATCCTGGATGGTAAAGGATGGAGTGAGACTTGTTTCTGAAAGTATATTTTAAAATAGTTGAATATTTGCTTTTATTAATCAAAGATAAAAATCCGTGGCTGCAGGAAATAGTTTATAATTCACTATGGTAAGTTAGTACACTACTTTAATTTTTGATATTTTTCAAAAATAGAATTCAGATTCAGTGGAATTAGGAATTTCCATTTAATAATTAATTGTTTGATTATAATTACAGTAATTCCCCCTAGTTTTACTATTAATGTAGTTTTATAATTAATGAAAAAAGGAACTGAACTGATATTGTATCAGCCTTGAAATATGACTTGGATTTTAAAACATTTATTACTTTTCAATATATTGGCATTCAAATGTTACCTATCAGAAATACAGCAATTGATAATTTTTAATACTAAGTATCTTTGGAAAAACCAATCCGTCCCTTTTTGGGTAGAACTGAAAATGTAACTCAACCTTTGCAATGTAATTCAATTGCCAAACACTAATCCTCTAACAAAGACTTGAGCAGAGCTCAAAATGAAACACTTGCAAGTCTCTAAGTAGGACCCAGAAGAGCAACAGTTTTTACTCCCTTTTCTTCTTTATCCGTTCCTTGCTGTTTCTACCATCCAGTGATAGATTTTTAAATACCTGCTATTCAGGCATAGGCAAGTAATTAGTATGTAAATCTTACTTTGAGTGCAATTGTGTATTAGTAGGCACAGAAATGTAAAACAAAACTTACAGTTTCCTTTTAAGAAGGCTTACATACTTTATTATAATCAGACAGTCAGACTTTGAAGTGTCTTAAAACCTTTGTTGTCTAATGACTTCTGAGTTTTCATATAAAATTATTTTGTGAATTTCTGTGTTTTCTGAGGCTGTGGCTATTTATCCATACATTGAGTCCTAATGAGATTGTAATGTATGATTACAGCTGCTAGACACAATTGACAGGTACTATGCAGTACAGTTTTTTAACACTTATGTTTTTCAAGAACATTAAAGCTTGCTCCACTAAATATGTTCACATTGGTGACTTATGTTACTGTTTTATTATGCCACTGTTAAAAATCATGTGTAGGATATGGTTAGCATAAATATTCCACTTTCAGAAGCACTTCATGTAGCATACCTTGCTTGTCAAAAGTTCCCTTTGCTGTTAATGAAGCTGCATTTGAGGTGATTCATCTTACTGGGGATGTGGAAAGGAAAACTTAGATTTAAATCAAACTAGTTTAATTCTGAATAGTGCTTCAGTAGCTTCACTACTGGAAAGCTAACAATTCTACTGTAAAGAAAATAATACGTAGAGTGGAGTTTGGTGAACCACCATGGCCAGATCACCCTCACTGACCTCAGCATGAATGGATGATACTCTATTGTAATGAAGTTATTGATTAGATACAAAGCTTGATGACAAAAGGTGATGAGTTTTGAGATTTCATTCATTTTCGTTACACTTGAAGCAGGGTGTGTGTAGGTGGAGCATCCCTTGCCCATCCAGCCAACTGTCCCAGGAACTGATGGTGGTTTTAGTGTTACACTGGCAAGTTGTAATCATTGGAAGTGCCATCATACAGCAGTTTTAAATAAAGAGCTTTCCATTATATGTAATTCTGTTGCTTGTCTAAGCTGCTTTTTCTGCTAAGGTTATTTCTATTTATTTTTCAGGCTATGTATTAACTGTGCTATAAATGTAGAAGTGCCCAAATTGACTTTTTGTGAGCAAACTTAGAGAGCAGGAGAGTTACTTTTTATGCTGTGCTGTCTGCTCTGAGGTCATTATTAGTGAAGGGATTTGTGTCCATTCATAGTCAACAGTACAACTGACCTCCTTGGTATCAGTTGCATTGCTGAATGTTCTTCTGTAACTTACTATGTGTATGCATGTGTTATTCCTGTGGCTTTTTTTTGCCTTTAATAATTATCTGACCCCTTTACTGCCTTGCATAATTGAAATAAAACTATGCTTGTAGGGAAGGAAACAAGGGTGGGAATGACACCTTCTGAGGCAATGACTGTGTTCTGCACATCAGCACCGGTTCCCAGCTGGTCCTAAGGCATAACCTGTGTTTGAGATTACTGCTGCGCATCACGGTCAATTCAAAGCAGTCATGGTATAAAGGTCTGATCTTTAAGGAATAGGAAAACTGTTGGAATCACCTAACAGTGTAATTAAAGAAATCAAAATAAAAGCAAACTTGTCTGTAATGGTTGGGGTTTTTGGGAAGCCAAAGTTGTGAAGCTGATCACACTTGGACTGACTGAGAACCTGAAATGTGAGTGGTAGGTGCAACTTTCACTTGGGAAATACTGTTCTAATACTGTCTGGGTAGTATTTTAAAGTACTTGCAGGAACATTGGTGATACAGTAAATTTATTTCAACTGCTTGAGAAAAATCTGTGAGAAATGTCTGGAGTTGTATTTTTCCATCTGCTGTAATTATTTTAAGATTACATGAAAATGTCTCAGTGTTTCTGGCTTTTTTTCTGGTCTGCCATCTATGTAAAATGGAAATAATACCTCTAGGATTGATGTGAAGCTCGAATTGGGCTTTTGATAATTTTCTGTCATTTAGTTCAGTGCAACTTTGATAAAACAAATATTTCTAGGTCCTATGCCAAAAACCTTAATTTGGAAACCATTAAGGAAGCAACACAGATGCAGATGAAGTTGGCCTAATGTGTTGACAAATTTTGTGAGATGACCATAGTGTTGCCTGGAAAAAGACAGTGTAATCTCTTGTCTCCTAATAACTTTCTCAATATTGTTGCATGGTCAGACAGCTTTGTTTGTTTTAAGAGTGAATGGGAAAAGTAATTGACTGGTTTCTGTTGTGTTTAGTAATGCTCATGTAGGGAATCACATCCTTTTGGATAGGGTCTGATGGTCCTTTACCAGATGGTGATGGCAGTCTCTTCATCTGGATTAAAAGAGACTCCACAAAATATCTTCTGCTGATCTTATGCACGATCTGTTTCTTTCAGTTTGCAATAAGCTCCATACGAACTTTTATTTCCCGGCTGTCTTGGTTATGCATGGGAGATTGCTGTGTAAATAGGAACAGTTTCAGCTGCCTCAGGGAGTCTCTGGGAATGCTGGATTCTTGATGTCAGATGCTATTCATGCTTGCAAGCAGCTCTGGTTGGCCTGTGCCCTGCTGGAGCTGCCTAGGGAAACTTCAGGGACTGTCCATTATGCCCAGCTGAAGAGGTCCTGTTTACCAGCTGCCTTGTTATAAAGGCAGGTGAGAGTTTATTCAGTCATCATGCTGTGCAAATGCTAGAAGGGACTCATTTGGGATATTTCAGTTGAACAGTTGCTGGTCCATGCTGGAGGCTCATAAGTGTGCTGGGTGTGCAGACAGACACAGCCCTGACACCTGGTAACTGTACCATGCCTTCAATTTAATTTTATTTTTCTCCACTATTATAAATTCTGTATATTTTGCCACAATATAAAGTATATTGGTTTAGACCATAATTTGGTAGTAAAATCAGGATAAAGGAACTGATACACATTTTACGAAGTTTCTGGAAAAATTTTATGGTATTGTGCTGTCTTCCAGGAAGCATGCTATGTCTTAAGTGGTTTCTGTGCTAGTGTTAATTGCTAGCTTTACAGCCATTGCCACTAACAGCATGTAATGTTCCAAACAGCATACTACAGTTTCTGAATTTGGATGTCTTTATTCTGATGACAATGTGGTGTAAAAATGTTAGTACTTCATCAAGATGGTACAGCAGTAAAATTGAGCAACGGGAAATTCTATCAGGCCTCTGAGCTATCAGTTGATGAAGGCTGGAAGGGTATTGCCACAAATGTATCCTTTTCCCTCCAACATCTGCTTTTAGCTACTATCAGAGATGAGACCTTTGGGATACTTGTTATTATGCTAGGTGTATGCCAGACTTGGTAGGACATGCAGCACTTGTATTTGCAAATTTAAAGAGAATATTAGACTAAACTAAAGCAACTCCAGTCTTGGAACCCTATTGGACTCTCTGGGATATCTTTCTGACAAATGTTAGTGTAATAATTGAACATACCTGTAAACATAATGTTCAGTGTGTATTTATGCATAATAGTGGAGTCCTGTCTTCATAACTTAGTCTCAGCTGTACTGGAATCTGAACTATTTGGTATAGAGTAGAACTGCACCTCAGAACTTTGTTTTTAGCATTTTGCATCATGTTGAAAAATAACAACTCTCTGTGCACCAGTCCAATGAAATCCTTGTCTGTCTTCCCTTGAAAGCATTAAGGAACCATTAAGATATTGTATCTAACTTTGAATTTGTTCCTGTGCTGAACAGAGTAGGAGGCAAATGTTTAAACCAGGTGACTTGTAGAAATCCCTTCCAACCTTAACTACTCTCTGATTATTCTGATGTCTTCTGTCCATTTCAGAACAAGTCTGTTTGTAGTTCTTCTGTGGACAGACATTTCAGAGTACTGGAAGAATGAACACTTTTTTTTTTTTCCCCAGGGACTGGGCCATGGAAGAAGTGGGAGGTCCTGGTGCTGGTTTTTTTTTTTGTTGTTGTTTTTGTTTTTTGTTTTGTTTTGTTTTTTTTTTGTTTTTTTGCTGGGCTACAAGGGAACTCAGTCACTTTTATGCTCTGGGTTCTAACTGCCAGGACCCAGAGCCTGCTACGTGAAAGTTTCCGTCTGCCCTGAGCCCCTGTGCAACAGGCAACGAATGGCTGGCAGAGATTGTATACCAAATTATACTCTCCAGTGAGCTTGTGTTCTATAATAAACCATCAGCAGCCCTGTTCATGAGCTCTTCTCATGTGGAGCTTGATGTTGGGTCTCCCATCCTTAAGTACGTGCTCTAGCTCCCTGGCTGAGGAAGAAGTGGGCAGGATTATCATTGTTTGTTTGTCAAGGCTTGTGATCCCCATCACACCTGACTTTTGCAGTTCTTCAAGAGAGCTTTGTATACTTCAGGTGCTTAATCACATCTACTTAGAGAGCTGTAGAGTGTTAAACCAAAGATAAGTGTTTATCTACCCAGAATATGTCTGTGTGCACAGCTGGGGGAATGAAATTTACTCTCTAGGAATTTCTAAGGCTGAATAGGGACCTGTGGAGTGTACTTGGGTGTCTGCGTACATTGTGGGACTTTTTTTTTATGCTACAATCTGAATTGTTGTTCAAAATTTAAGTGGGATAAGGTGAGTTAGCATAAGGTTTAATACTAACTTCCTACCATAAAATTATTATGTTTTATTAGTGACAAAACTTTGTTTTACCATCCCATCCCATGGATGTTAGTAATTCACCAGATTGGAACTTTAGACTCAAGTTTAATTTCCAAGGATAAGTGATGATAATTCTCTAATTTAATTTATATTTGTACTGTGCTGTTTATGTATACCACAAATGCTATAAGAACTAGTCATAAAATAAAGACAGCCCCAAATGAGGTCTACTACATGATTCTCCGTTTGGACATTGCATTTGTGTTTAGAAGACATTGATTTGATGTCACAAGTATTTTTAACAGGATTTACAAAATGCAAATAGCATTATGTAAGACAGATTACCTATGGCTTTAATACAGGATTGTTTTTAAGCCAGAGGCTATGTTTTGCTGTTTGTTTGTTTAAAACTGAGCACATTAGGATTAGTCTTGGCAGAATACCATTTTCCAAATCCTTGATATTTTCAGGTTAGATGACTCAAATTTTTTTAATTTAAAATAGGAATTGAAAATCCAAATTGTGATTATTTTTTAAATAATTTTCGAGGTGGGTAGCATCTCAAGTCAGGATTGTTACAAACAATCTGATTTGTGTTGGTAAAATCTGAAGTTGCTGTAGTCCATCATACCCCCATAACGTTTTTCCTATGTCCGAGAGCTACTTGGTTCCAAAACCAGCAGAAAAGACCAAATGCATTTCCTGCACAGCAGAACGTATGTGGACATGTCACATTGCCAAGGAAATCAGTTAAGTGTTAGCTTTGTAATGAGCCACGAGGAAAATCTTACAGACACTTGAACTCCAGATAATTTCTCAAAGGCCTCATATGCGCAGTACCACAAGTTCTTGACCTTTAGGTGAATGAAATTTCAGGAAGCTTACACAGCTGGCATGGAACAGCTTCATGTGACTCTACATTGTTGTCATTGCTTTATGCTCTGAATGCCTGAAATATGGCACTCCCTAATAGACAGGCTGAGAAAGTCTCTTACAGTGGTAATGTTTCCTTTTGGAAAGCTAAATTGTTTGATGTACTCAGCAGCCAAGGTTCTGTATTAACAGACTTAACTGGAAGGATGCCTTTTTATCCCCCCAGAGAAATTTCAGTTTTTGTATTTCACATAGCTTAGCCTGGTTTCATTCAAATATGATGACATCTGGTTTGTTCACCAAATTTCTTCCAAACTCTTATTACTCTAGTATTTTTCCCAGGGGAATATTGGGCAGCATTTTCTGCATTACACGGTACATTTAATATATACAGGCCAAGGAAGAAAAAGTAGAAACCTAAGAGGGAAAACAAAAAAAGGTACAAGCACCTGTGAAATGTTAGTATTGCACATAAATATACAAGAAAAAACCCCCCAACCTGTACTTTGCATGTAGATGGTTTCTTCTTTCTATTTCAAATAATAAAAATTCTTGTATTCTTTGACTTGTGTTCATATTTCTTAGTACAAGTAGATGGTTTTCCCATTGGCTTAGTTGTCATTCCTGTGGAACTCTGTTCTATGAGCACTAAAATACAGCTTCCAAATGCCACAGGCCATAAGAACTTTAAATGTTAGGGAAATAATCAGAGCCTATCCTTTTAGAAGATCAATTCCCTGTCGTATTCTCCATCTGCCATTTCTAGGGAGTATTCAGATAGATGCTGATGCCCTTTTCAGTGGGGGATGATTATTTCTGAGACCTGGAAAGGGGATTCTGACTTTCAGGAATATAGGATGGTGATAATTTCTGGTAAAAATTGGCTGGAAGGCACCTTTTAGGTGATTGCATACAATTTATGTTTGAAGAGATAAAAATACAAAGGAGCATGAAGTTTGATGTTTCTTAAATACCAAGAAAGCAGCTGAGAAAACCCATGGTTTCCTGGAAAGCTCAGCTTTCCCTGTAGCCCTCAGTTTCAAGTGGGCAGGAATTAGTCCTGGAGACATTGTGCTCTCAGCTTTTAGATGACAGCCTGATCAAGGACAAGCCAGTGTTTTGCATGGCTTTTACACCTCTGCTCTTGAATAAAGGGGATTAGTGGGGTTTCCTGGATTTTACAGCATATACACTGGCATGAGTACGAGGGGAATAGGTGTGAAACAGCATTGTGATGGAAGAGCAGAGCAGCAGTGATTGCTTCGTGGAGTGACAGTGCTGCTGGAAGAGACGGCCCCTTTCTCTTGTGCCTGTTGAGCTACAGGTGTTGACTTGGTTTTGTTCTCCAGTAGATTCCTGGTTCCACTCTGTGCTGCCTTTGGGTCAAGCTGAGCAGTCTGCAGAGCACGTGCCACAGGCAAGCCTAGTATGAAGCAAAGGGGAGGTTTGACATCCTCAAGTCAGAAACAATTTCCTTTTCTTTGGACTGATACAGGGAAGGGGTAAACCTTCTATTACCTGTGTAATAGCTAAAACTTCAGAGTGACTCCTGTTAGCCTCCACCATGTTTTTACCCCATAAACTCTTTTAAATGACAAAGAGAAATGGTGACAGCTCTTCTCATGGGTACAAATGAGCCAGAAATTGGCAGTTTTTAAGCAGTGAACTTGCAGAGCTGAGGTAAATACAGCAGGATGTCTAGCAAGTTCTCTACTACCACCGTCTCCCTCCAGTACATAAATGGAGGTGTTTCCTCCAAAAGCAGAAGAGTGCTTGTCCACCAGTAGTGTGGCAGCTCTAGAAAGCTTAAGTTCTAATGCTGAGTCTGATCCTCCTGGATCTAATCTTTCCTTGAAGAGGCTGACATGGCACTCTGACCAAAAGGACAGGGTTTTGTTTAACACTGCGGATGTGAGTAGGGTGATGATCTAGCCTTCTGTTTTTCAAAGCTGTATTAAACCAGTGTGGCCCAGCCTGTTACTGCTTGCTCAGCCTGTTCTAAGAATCCAAACAATTAGCTATAGATAATGTCACCTAATTCCACTGTGAAATAAAAGAGAATGGGTGGTCAAAAACCTCCTGACAAGAGCTGTTTTGCTTCGAATAATGCAAATGAAGCATCCTAGCTCAGTGAGCAGGAAGCTTTTTGCCTGTAGCCACAGGTCTTTGTTCCCTTTTCTGACAGACTGCGTATCCATTCATCTCACTGATTAGCAGAGTTACTGCTACAGTCAGTTGGAAATGGTGTGTGTCTGGCTGATGTTGGTCTCTCTTGCGTTTGGGAAGTCTCTGCACAAGCACATTTAGCTGTCTTTATTTTTGAGCTTGTTAATGGTGACAAGCTAATAAAAATTAATTTGCAGATCACTGCTTACTCCAGTCCCTTTGTCAGAGATGTGAGCAAAAACTAGTATCTCTGCATAATAGAAGTGCTAAATGTATTGCAAAAGAGGGAATATTTAACAGGAAAAAAAAAAGGAAAATGTTTCTTTTTTTTTGTTTTTTTTCCCTGGAATGTTATATCTTTAATATAATCTCTTCCGTAATCATTTTGAAAAAACTGAAGTTGGACTCTAATTCATCATGGGTTTTGGGGAGTCTTAGTGAGAAAGTATTTGCATCCTAAAGCTAATTTTTTTGACCTCTGTCTATTCAGAAAGCCATCTATTAAAATTATGTATGTTCTTTCTAATTAGTGAAGTAACAATTTCTATACATGAGAGAAAAGAGACACTGGCAGATTGTTTTTAAAACTGTTTCCCAGTGTGGCTGTAGACTTCTTCTGAGATTTGGGGGAGAAAAGAGAGTTTTGAAGGAGGACAGATTTTACACACCAGATGCAGATACAGCTGTATCATGTATTTACAGTTATACTGTAAATATCAGCTATGCATATAACATGTACATTGAAAAAAAAAATCCTCTTCTGTTTCTGTATTTTTTTTCCCAGTACTCAGTTTGGTTTTTTTCACCCAGTGATGAGTATGTCACTGACCTTTTCCTGATCATAAACTTAATTGTTAACACTGAACATAAATTCAGCATTTCATTCTAGATAGTTTTTAACAGTGAATTCATAATTCATTATATAGCTATTTTTTGTTTGACTTTTGATTTTGCTGTTTTATTGTCTTTTGACTTTGTACTGCAAGGCCCTTCTTTTATTAGTTGTGGCCAGTCCTTATTTTTACAGTCACAATGATTTTGGAATCCCAGAAGGCTCAGAGTCTGCTCCTTTTCCAGCTCATTTCTGAATATGCTGAACAGCATAAGCCTGAGCATGGATCCCTGCAGGACTCAGGATAGCCTCTGTTCCCTCTGACATAATTACCTAATAAGAATTTTAAAGCTCCCCCTTTCAAAATAGGCAGAATCTGTAATGAAGGCTCCAAGCTTGTACTTTTTCTGCTCCCACACTTAATGCCTGGTTTGCATTTAGCAACCAGTGTTCAGTAGCAGTGTTGTTAGATAATTTCTCTGTCTACTGGTTGCTGTGGTTTTAACCTGCTTTGGTGTCCTAAAATATAGATTTATGCTGTGAGACACCACTAACTCTGAGCTACTGAAACTTGGCATGGGGAACAGGGAGAGGAGTGTGTTAGGGAGGACACATTTTAGATCTGTTTTATGCAGTAGCTCGTTGGAAATAGTTGGGAGGAAATTCATAGCTGACTACAAATCAGTGTCCTATTCTTCAAGTTCTAATACTGTTTTATGTATTAGGATTTTTAATTATTTTTAAATAAAGTAAATGAAAGTTTGATAGCAGGTTTTTCCCTCTTTAACAGCAAAACATCTTTAACACTCAATTCAGCTTGTGAAACAACTTTTTTGGAAAGGAAATGGAAATGGGTACTTGGACTGAGTTACATTTATTGTTTTAATTACTTATGGTATGAATGCACAATTCAAAAGCGTGACTTCTCTCTCCCAGAGATGTAATCATTTAATGATAGTCACAGTTTTATAGAATTTTTATGCAAACCCTTGTCCCACTTCAGCTACTGGTTCAATATATGGTGGCAGTTGAAGATGAGATCATGCTGAGCTCAATCCATTATCAAATGTTACTTATCTTTTCATCATAAAAGCAGAATTAAAATGTATCAAATTTGCAAAATGGCAAGTTGTCCATGGAGTGATGGTGTATTGTTCTGGGTCTGTGAGCAGCTGCCAGGTCACAAAACCAGACTGTAGAGGTGGGGAAAGTGGCAGCAGAGCCTCCTGCCAGTGAGAGGGTGGTATGACTCAGTGCTCTCAATGAACATGCTTGACTTCTAAGTGCATTTCCAGCCTTTTCTTGTATCAAAATAGCTCTGACTTCGGGGCAGCCTGACAACATTGCCTTTCTCTGCAGTCATGTTGAGAAAGCTGACTGATTCAGACTTCTTTTTAAATAATTGCATGTGTAGTGGCTTTTCTGGTTTTGCAGTGCTTTGGTTGTTATGTGCTGAGTTGGACTGGCAGTAATTCCTTGCTATAATATACCCTTTTGAGTGTATATTTTTTTCTTATGATTCAAGTTGCCAGTAAATTGGAAATAGCCTTCTTTGTTCTGTATTTCTCCCCTCCTTTCACTAGTCAATGTAAGGGTTTCATTGGGCAGGACAGTAAGGAAGAACAGACAGTTGGAGGTGACCAGAAAATGAAATCCTCAGAGCTCTCAAGGGATGATAAGTGACTGGTAGTGGCAAGATAGCAAAAGATTTCTTTCAAAGAGCTGTGTGGAAGAGGCAGAGAGCTAAAAATGTTTTCAGCTGTATTCAGAGAAGAAACAGACTGCAGACTACAAAACTACGGGAAAAAATGGCAGAAAAACCACACGGAGAGGATTTTGTTGTCTTGACAACAAAATTCAAATTGAGAACAAGAAAATACCTTTACATTATAACATCATAGAAGGCCATCAAATTTGTCAGGCACAATTTGCCCTTAGTGAAGCCATGTTGGCTGTCACCAGTTTTTTTCACATGCCTAAGCACAGTTTCTGGAAGTATCTGCCCCATGATCCTGCTGGGCACAGGGGTGAGATTGTCCTGTGTTTCTGTGAGTCTTCCTTTTTTCGCTCTTTTAAAAATGGGCGTTATATTTCCCCTTTTCCAGTCAGTGAGACCTGCATGGGACAGCCATGGCTTCTCAAATGTGATGGAGAGTGGCTTAGCAACTTCATCAGCTGGTTTTCTAAGGGTCTGTAGATGGATCTTGTCAGGTCTCACGGCCTTGTGCACCTTCAGGCACCTTAGGTGGTCTCAAACCTGATCTTCTACAGTGGGTGATTCTTCACTCTCCCAGTCCCTGCCTTTGCCCTCTGCGACGTGGGTGATGTGCTTGAAACAGTTGCCAGTGAAGATTGGGCCAAACAGTCACTGAGTACCTCAGCCTTCTCCATATCCCAGGTAATCAGTTCTCTCATTTCCTTCTGGGGAGGGCCTACGTTTTCCCTGAGGTTCTTTTTATTGTAGATGTACTTATAGAAGCTTTTTTGTTGCCCTGGAAAAATTTGGTTCTATCCAGGCTTTAACTTTGCTAACCTGGTCCCTGGTTGCTTGGACAGTCTTTCTGTATTCCTCCCAGGCTACTTGTCTGTACTTCTACTGTCTACAGACATCCTTTTTGAGTGTTTGAGTTTGTCCAGGAGTTTCTTATTCATCCATGCAGACCTCCTGATGGTTTTGCCCTCTTTGTTGGGATGCATTGCTTTTGAGCTTGTAGAGGAGATCTCTGAATATTAAGCAGCTTTCTTAGGCCCTTCCCTCAAGGGCTTTATCCCATGGTGCTCTACCAAGCAGATCCGTGAAGAGGCCAAAATCTGCTCTCCTGAAGTCCAGGGCAGTGAGCTTGCTGTGTGCACCCCTCGTTGCCCCAAGGATCTTGAACTCAGGATAATCTGAAGTGTCTGGTGTTGCCCCTGTGGCATCTTTCACTCTCTGTTGCACTGTTGCTCTCAGGCTCACGTTTATATACTTCAAAAGGGAATGTAAAGAGTCCACATTGTCTCTTGGGCAGTAACCTCATGTGCGAGAGGTTTTCCCTCAGTCTCTTTCTTATCAAAGAAATACGCAATTAAAACACAATAGAAAGTCCTCCCATATTCTTTTCCTGAGCTGGATTCATTGAATGTATAACAGGCTGTTGTAGCACCATCTCTGTGATCACAGACATGCTGGTAGAGAATCGAGCTGACAGATGAAGGCAGAACGAGGCACTACTGTAGAGGAGTCGGTCCCAGCTCTTTTTTCCCCAGAGTCCCTGAGGCAGTTCTTTTCAGCACAGTAACCTATTTCAGTCTTACTGGGCTGTGCTGCAAATTTTGTTAAAATACAAGTAAAGTGAAATACAGCAAAACTTATAAGACAAGCTTGATAGGAGATATGAACTATTAAATTCATATTACCCCTAGGTGTTACTTGATTATTTTAATTTTTATTTGAATTTGAGAGCAATTATCTGTTCTGACTAAATCTTGATTTCTTAAAAAAAGAGGATGAAATATCTTAAGTTTTAGAAGATTTGAAAATCTTAGTTTTTGTAGTTGACATATGTATTTATGTCTGTTAGAGCTAGAGTTTTTACATTTTTTTTTTTTTAAAGTCAGACTGTGTGTAATGTTTATCTTCTGAACTGAGATATCTTGGGTGCAGTTAGAAATAATGTTGAACCTTCAGTTTATCCTTAAGGTTAATCTTACACACTTGTAATGGTAGAAAATATTTGTGTTGATGGACTGAAATGGGCTTGTGTGTTCATTGAAAGGGGTTAAATTATTCTACCCACTGGTTTCTGAAAAATCATAAATGCATAAGATGGGGATAGGTGTGAATCTCTACGAAGAATCTGTGAACAGAGGGGAACTTAGGCTGGAGTCCTGCCTGGAGATGCAGAAGTTCAGCCATGAGGAAATGACACTTTGTTTTGGTTCTGCCCCAGAAAACAGGCTTGTGGCCTTTCCCCTTTACTGCTTTCTTACACTGTGGGTTCTCACCTACATCTTGTGTTACATCACAAATTTAGGTCAGACAAGATCTGCTTTATCAGACAGAGCCCTAATTCACCGTCTGGGAGCAGAGACTTGGCCTGTGCAAGGGCAGCAGAGCTCATGTGAGTCTGAGATGGGCAAGGAGCCACCCAGACTCCAGTGGGTGAACATCAAACACTATTCTTGTGTAGATCTAATGGTTAACACTGTGAGGCTCCATTCTTTTCCTGGTGAGATAGATGCCTGTTTTCATGGCTTTCCATGGACTGGACTATTAGTTTTCAGCAAAGCTTGGAGTTCACAGAAAGGGAAGATGATATTTATTTTAAACAGATTTTAGTCATTCTCACTAATTCCCTTATATTTCCATCAGTTGCTCTTTCCATATGCTCATACTCACCAGCACCAAGATTTTGAGGTATGTTCCTACGAGTAAGAAAGTAGTTCAGTGACTCAACAATGAATATGTTGCCATAAGCATTTGTAGCTTATTAAACGAGGTTTAATTCTAGTGATACCCAATTTTGGTATTTAATACTGTATTTCAAAATAAACCTAAATGGTTATTTTTTTAGCTTTTTATTGTTTTTTTTTTAAATTTTAATTAATCATTAATAGAGGGAAAACATGAAGTTTTTTATATAGGAAAGTGCTAATCACTGGGAAATAATTTTACTGCTCCTCTCTGTCATTCACAGTATAAAAACTAAATTATGTCTGTTCTTGTACGCTAAAATCTTAACACTGCATAATGATAGTTTACTACTGTCTGAAAACTCTACACGCCTTGGCATTTTTTGTTTGTAAGATCATAGGAGCTGCTCCCAGAGTGGACAAGTGTTAGTCTGGACAGTGGAGAGACTGAAGTGCCCTCCTGAAGTGGAAGGCTGGATGAGCTTGGTCAGAGAGGCACAAGGCTCCCACTCAGGGCTCAGCATTGGCCCTGCCTGGGCTTGGGCTGTCTCCTGCTGTCTCCAAATAGGGTGTTCTTGCTCTGCCGTCCTCAGCAGGTGCCAGGAGGGTTTTGGCTTAGGTTCAGTGTTAGATCTAAGCCAGCTTTATGCATTCACACATTAAGTGGGAATCTGACAAGCTCTCTTGGAGTTCAGAGTGTGGGGTGTGTCTAAACTCTCTCCAGTACGCAGCCTGAGATCCCAGCATGAGGTTGAGAGACCTAGTCTGACTGCTCACAGCCTT
The DNA here is from genome assembly GCA_013397935.1 of Dasyornis broadbenti. NCBI lineage: Eukaryota > Metazoa > Chordata > Aves > Passeriformes > Dasyornithidae > Dasyornis > Dasyornis broadbenti. The sequence goes on from VZRN01004857.1 coordinate 4,201,820, forward strand.
CCTAAGCTTGGCAGGATTTACTAGCCCAAGGCCAGTACAGAGAACCTGAGTGTGCTGTTCCTCACAGGGTATCGAAAGGCTGGTTACATGCAAATTTTCATACAGAGCTGCTTTTCATGGCTATGCTGGTGCTGAGCCCACCTGTGCCACACTGCCTCTGGTGTTGTGACCAGCAGCACAGACCTCAGAAGAGGCCAGCTAATCTCTGTCATCACTGTGGGAGTCAATGCCTGGTCCCACGCTGCCCAGGAGATGGAGGTTTCTAGCGCCTGAGCTGTGCCAGGTGTAGCTGTGCTGTGCCATTGTGTCTGTGGGGACACACGGGCAGAGACAGAGCAGTTATTTGAGACAGTCTGGGGCTGTCTCAGTTTTAATGTTAAGGAGGAAAGTAAGTACAGATAGTTTGTAATGAATGCAGGTGGAGGATAAGAAATGAGAGATAAGAAAACAGAAAGAAGTGTGTTAGAAGTGCATCTTCACTTATAAGAGAAGGAAATTTCTCTCATGAGGGAGGAGAGGATGTGAATAGTGAGATTTCTGGACTGTTTCTTGTGTGTCTCCTGTGGATAGTAGTTTGATAGGAATGACTCAGGGGCTAAACTGTGTGGTCTCTCTTTCAAGAAAAATATCTTAGCCCAGCCCGATATCCTAGGCAGAAATAAGTGATACCTTCTGGACCTGCTGAGTGCCCTAAGGAGGAGGATCTGACCCCTTCTGCAGTAGTGACTGTGTGCTGGAGCGTGCAGTGACCCAGCTACAGCAGGAGGAATTGACACTTCTCTCATACTGGCTTCATGTGGCTGAGCGCAGAGCCCTGGGTATGGGAACAGGCTGGGTTATGCTCTGTCAGGGAGGAGTAGGTGTTGATCCCGGAATGCAGTGGTGTTAATATAAATAAGATAATCGTGGTTTTCACCAAGTTTGGATCCCAGATAATTACCTGCTGTCCCATTGTCCAATGCCAACTCAAATAAAGTGATAATAAAGTGTTGCTTCACTGGGCATATGAGGTAGGAAGACACTTCCCCTGCTATGAAATAGTTACCTGAACATATAGTACATCTAGGGCAGACGTTTTTTCTCTGGTCTTCTTCTTGGAATTAGTTTTAAATTTCAGTCACTTAGAAGTCTTGGTTAAACACCGGTTGTCTAGGTGAGACAGGGAGAGAGAAAAGTCCCAGTTGGTTTTTGCAGTTCACACCAAAGGCTAGAAGTTTGTCTAGATTTTTCCATTCTACTTAGCTTTAAGAGGAAGAGTTGCAATGTAATTTTTGGTTTGTTTTGGGCTTTTTTGGTTGTTGTTGTTGTTTCATTATTGTTCATGCTACTAGGCCTAAGAAACTATAAACTCCAAGAAGGAAAGGTTTTTAGATGGAGAAAAGTAAAAGGGTAAAATGTGGATTTTAAAATATTTTAAAAAGCTTTAAAATATGCATTTGTAGTTGAAGGTTGAACAGTGGAATACCTTTCATGGTATGAGAAAAAGGTGTGGTGTTTCCGGGTGGGCTTTTTTTGCCATACAGAAATGTAAAACTTTCATGTTTATTGAAGTATGGAAAGACATGGAAAACAGAACTTGGGTGTCAGGTTCAACAGGGATTCTTATAACTTCCTTTCATGTTTCTCTCCTGTTTAATCTCTCCCAAATCAAGAGAAATATCTTGTTATACTTTCATATAATGTTGGAATTTTCAGTCATGATTAGTGTGCTTGATAGGCATTTTAATTTCCTCAGTAATTAATAATGAGTGACTAAAAATGTTGGTTTTTTTTCTCTACTGCATTTCATATTCTACTTGTTAGGGAAAGCTAAATGACTTTTTTGGTTTTGGCCTATATCAGTTGTCATCATTGTTCTGTATTTAATTCTAGAATGCAATGTTGTCATTCATTTAAATCCTTCCTCTTCTCTGTGAAGACAGCCAAAGATGCCTGTGTATCAGAACCACCTTTGTTGAAATAATCAATGAAGTTCAAGATGATTTATAGAAAACAGTGGGCGATCCGGCTTTGTTGGAGTGTCCTTTGTAATCCTGAGGATGGGCATGTCAGAGTGGTGTGACAGTGAGTGGGCTCGAAAGAGCAAGGGTGCATATGGGGTGATTCATGGAGTACTGACACAGGGTGATTTCAAGTGAGGCTTTTTTAAGTTTCAGTGCAAAATGCAGAGAAATATTTTTTTACAAGTACAAATGCTGTTTGAGAATATGTGAAATATTCATTATTTTACATTTCATTTAAAGTATTAAACCAGCCCGAGACAGTTCTTGAGTTTGTCTCTGCTTTCCCCTGCCTTGGTAAGTGTATTGCCTCATTAACTTCCTGGCCAAACAATAAAGACCTTGGAAAGACTTTTGTGTATCGCCAGACAGATGATGCAAGGCATAAATACAGGCTTGGGAACATCTTTAGTGTCTTTCTTAGTCAAACCTGAACATAAAGGTTGGTATTTTTAAGTGGCAGGATTTCAATAGACTTGCATCACTGTTGGAGCCTAAGTAAATTTTATTTTTTTTCTTGCTCTACTCTTTGAAGTGATGTAATGGGGGGAAAAAAAAATACAGCATTTCACAAGGCAAGAAAGAAAATCCCCTGTGGCATCTGAGTGCTGGTTTTGACACTTTTTAGTGTGAAGGAGAGGGATGACAATAACCTTCCATTCAGATAATGATTCCCAGTTAATCATTATTCTTGAGAATGTGCTGTATTAAGAATTCTGTGCTTTCCTGACATAATTTTTAATTGATTTAATAGCTGTTAAATTTGACTTGATCTCTCTATGCTGCTCTGTCTTGCTTTGGAAGGCCTCATTTTCCTCATTAGCTGTCTGTATCCTCAATTATATTCTTTCTGCCTTCAACAGGATTGTAATTTAGTTTATTATAATGTTCTAGCAAAGAGTGATATCTAGTCAATTGTCAGATGTTGTTTGACAAACTTAACACTATTTCCCCAGATGACCTCTCAAAGAACTGTGAAGCTGTGTTGCCTTCTAGCACTTGGCCCATAAACTATTTTTCGAGCAGATTGATCCATTTAATTTATTGTGAAAAGAGCTCGCACAGCATGTGCACAGCAGTCTCACTTGTATGGTTGTGCTAATCAGTGTGTATTGCAGCATTCCTTATGCTTAAAAATACTGTATTGCGGGTATATGGTGGAGGTTTGCTTTTGTTAAGGTCAGCCACTTGGGAGTTCTTCATTTGGTGAATCGTGTAGGATGGTGCAGTGATTAGATGCCAAGTCACGATCCAGTGCCTTGAGCTAATTTTATTTCTAGCGTGCTACTTTTGAATAAAAAGCTCTTCCTACTGGCACTGTTACGTTTCAGGCAGGAAAGGAGCTGTCCTTTAGCTGCTCCTTGGTGTGGCACTCCTGTCAAGGGTCTGTGCCTTGCAGTGCAGGCTACTGGCTCTAAGTTCAGGCTCTAAGGATCCCATCTGCTTCCCCAGTTTTTTTAGGGGATGACATGTATGTATATAGGAGGATGTTTCTGCTTGCTGCAGTCCTGAACACAGAGTAGGCTTCTAAGAATGTGGGAACCCAGAGCCAAAGTCAAGTGGTGCTCTGAGTAGAGCAGACATTGCTGAGCCGTCTGAGTAAGCTTTGGGCTGCACCAATTCTGGATGCAGCATTTCCTCCAAGTGGCTTTTAAAAGTGGTTGAGAACAACTTTCATAATTCAAACACTTTGAAGGAAATTATACTTGAGTAAACTGTTACAATATACTGGGCTAAAATCAGAGATCTGTTCAACCCTGGAGATTAGGTTTTGTTACGTGTTCATTCTTATTTTGAGTCATTTTAGTTCATATGGGTACAGTGATACCAAATTGCATGAAATTGCATGAACTTGTAACAGTTGATCATGTCTCACCCTTCATCATTAAGAGAGGGATTGTTAGTGTATCTGGTTTTAAAGCTGTCTGGTTTTGCTGCAAGCTAGATTTGTTTGAAAAACTTCAGCCAAATTCAGTTCCTTCTGAAGATGATGATAGAGTAGAAGTTATTAAAATAAAAAAGACACAGTTTTCCCTTAGAAACCTTTCCCTTCCTGTCCAGCATTGGTAGTTTGCCATGACTATGACTAATTACTTGCTGAATTAAAGAACCTTCGATAAATTTGTCTGTTTTAAGTAGCAAAACATAAGCTGTAACAAATACTGTAACTGTACTGAGTGCATCCCAGATCATACCTGCAGGTGTCTTAACAAGGTTCTATATTTACAGTGATAAACTATTGGACTCGGCCAAGTTTGGGGCTTGGCAAAAGAACCAATGGCTTGGGGAGAAAAGGAAGTTTTCCCTTTAGTTAATTATATTGCTTGGCAGTAATTTTGAGGAATGAATAGCTGGTAATGTGGAAGAGCAAGGAGAGTCAGCAAGAGGGGGAATGGTTAGGCCCAGACTCTGTGAGGAGCTGTGAAACTGATAACGCTGGGACTGGGAATTGCTAGGCAAGAAGCAGATCCTTCCCTGACAGGCAACTGGAGTAAGGTTACCTTGACTCTGGTAAGTGCTGCATCCTCTAATGGCCTGGGCACTTCTGCACCAGGTGGCATTTGATGCTGTCTCCTTCAAGTCCTACATGGTAATCCTGTGCCTTTAATTAACTGATGGTTTTGGAAGGTTCAGTTCAGTGTCTGCTTTAATGCCAAGACTGCTCCAGCTCAGCAAGATCTTCTTTGTAGCGTTGCCTTGGTTACGTATGTTGTGTGTCCTGAGGAACATGAGAGCACACAAATGTCAGGAGCTGCCTAGGATGCTGTTGGAGGACTGTTGGCTGAAATAGAAGTGATGCTGCCCATTGCCAAGAGCCCCCAGGTGAGGTGATAATTTAGAAAGCCAGCTGAGGGGACTAAACACTATGGTCAAGCTTAAGCTCCTGCGCATACCTTTTTTGTAGTCACGTGTTGACATGATGAATTTGGCAGAGATTAGGCCTCTGAAGCTGGGGGATTGGGAGAAAAAGATTGACCTAAAGGACTGGAATCTTAATGTGTATGCATTTGGAGAATAGAAAAGATGAGTGGAGTAGGTAAGAGAAATAGCTGGGAAGTGAGGAGATACCAAGAGAAACCTTAAGGAAAAGCTGTAGCTTGGATAGCAGAGAGTATGAGATGAGGTCAAGGTGTAGCAGTACAAGAAGAGGTGGGACACAGATGTACAAAAGATTCCTCTAGGCTGAAATGTGCTTGTGAACAGTATCCATTGCACAGCTTCAAAGATTGTCTCCAAAATTTTGGGGTCATCTTTCTATTGCTGTGTATTCCACTGCAAAAGCCTAAGTCGTCTCTTCCGCTGGCGGCCTTTTGCGAAGGAAAATTTCTTTTTTTCATGTTTCTTCTCTTTAGATCACTTGTGCAGACGTAAGGTCAGAGTTTAGATCACTTGTAACAGACCTAAAGTTCCAGCTTTGCTTTTTAGGTATGTCATTATTTATAATGAGGAATAGATAGAATTTATATTCCCAAAAAGTTCTCAGAAGATCTAGTATGAAAGCTTTGCTGAAAGAAATCAGAAAAACTCCAAAATAAAGCACTCAATAGAAACATTAGAATAAATTTGCAAGTGTGGTAAGAACTTTAGTCTCATAATACATGTACATTATAATCATTACATGATAAGGCATGCTGAAATTGATACAATAAATCATCTGCTTATATAAGGGGTAGGGCTGAAATTGTTGCTGGAAAATTGGATTTAATTATCGATATGGTTATAGAGATTAGTGTAAAGATAACAGTTCATTCTACCATGAACTGTTTATGAAATATACATGATACTGGATGAGGGGGAAGCACACATGGAATCAACAGGCACTCCCAGAGTGTTATATATCAAAATCTTCTGGAGAAACACTTTACAGAAGCTCTGCCATTCCCTAGGACTGAATTCTCTGTTATTTCTAGCATGGACGACTTGAGTTGTCTATTTTCAGATACCTACTAATAGTCCTATGGGCCTTTTTCTTACTTTCTTCTCCTGGAGTTTGTGTCTGCAGCATGGCTGAACCCCCAGCTTCCAGGCTGAGTGACAGTGCTGTCTTTGTGGTGCTGGCGGTTGATCTGTCAGCTCTTTTCCTGCCAGGCACTGGGGCTTTGCAGCACACAAAACCCCTGTTCCCACTGCCCGTCGGGAGAATTTGGTGGCTTTAATCATTTGCCAGCTTACAAAACTATGCTGCATTTTCCAACCTTGTAGCTAAGATCAAAATCATCTCCAGTGGAAGTTTAGTTTTGTTAGCATTCCTAGCCTCTCCTCTTGGGGCAAAATCAAATTGTAAGGAAAGAGACATGGATTTCCTTTTCTTCATTATCTTAGTTTTGCTGCTTATTAGAGGAGTCAGGTGGTTTCTGTGGATTGCTCACCTTCTGAGCAGATGGTGAAAACCAATTTGATGCCCTATCCTTTTGACAGGTATTTCCAAATGTGTATTGGGTGCAAAATGAAATCATCTTACTGTCATTCTACACTGACTTGTCTACTGCAAACTGTGTTGTTACCACTTTGCCAGTGTAGCTCTGTTTCCAGTGTTTCAATACCCAGATGCCTGAACTCGCTTCCTAAATCCAGATGCACTTTTGGCTTGCCTCTGTTACACAGAAAGGGTAAGGACATATTCCACAGTGATTTCAGGGAATGAAGCAGAGTTTAGTTGAATGGGAGGCTGATTTAGAATGTCAGATATATTTAGCAGAAAGCTAAACATACTCTTAACACAGGTACATTACAGTGTTTGCTAAAAAAGGGGCATGATTTATACATGGAGATTCTGGCCACTGCTGACACTTGTAATATCCCAATTTGAATTGGTTTGGGATCTGGGGTCAGATGGATTGGGCTGGGGAGAGGATGCAGAGTGCTGGTAGCTGCAGAGTGAGAAGGAGACAGAAAGCAGAAGCAGGTTAGTCTGGCAGGCCCATGCAGAACACAGTGAAGAACTCGTATCTCTAACTGTGATCTTGTCATCACCAAAGTTTTTTGTCATCTGGAGCTTGTGTGATTGTCATACTAGTGCGTGTCATCTGCCGCTGCTCTGTAGCCCTGAGTCATTTCAGCTCTCAATAGAGAGCTGCAAACTTGATTGTGCTGTGTTAAGTAGTGATTTGCAGCTTCTAGAATTCTCTGTAAAACAGTCTTATATTTAAATCTGTATTAAAAAGATTTTTGTTAAGCTTTCATTTTCCAAATAAGTGAAGGTTCTTGTACTTCACTTTATTTGTGGACATCTGAATTTTATTAGTTTCCATATTAACACAGAAGGGATGAGGGAACATTCCTTTTCTTCAACTGACAGGTCGTGTTACTCTGCTGTTTGTCACCTAAGTTAATCCAAGTTTAGCATCATTTATCAGGTTACATGAAGGATGTCAGGCCTTTGTAAGGCTGGCAGAAAAGTGTGAACTCTTTTAACAGAACTGCCCTTAGCTTGAGGTTTCAGTGTGTTTAGTTCTTGTTTAGTTTAAACATAAAACCAGAAGGACATTCTTAAATTATCAAAAGCCATCATTATTTTATCAAGATTTTTCTTTTCAAAATAGGTTTTGATTTTGACTTACAATTTTATTTTTTTTAATGCAGATACCATCATTGAGTTGGTAGGGCTGTAACTGGCATGAAGACAATTCTTCAAATGTCCTCAGGAACTGGAAGCTGAAAGTGTTGTACTCCATGTTTTAAACCTGAATCTCTATCTCAAAAGAGTTCTTCAATGAATTTTTTATGGTAAAATAGACATCTTGTCAGTGCTTAAAGTCAAAACAGTATTAAATGTTGATAATGCCACAGCTTTAACTTGCTGTGTGTTTTAAAACTACCTTAGTTCTTCAGAGTCAGTTGGTAGTACTCAGTGTTAACCTCAATCAATATATACCTATAAATCCTTTTAAAGAACTTGCAGTGATGCCTGATGGTTTTTTAGGTCTTTTTCTTTTATACCTTTTAAACCTTTCTTATACCCTTATTACATTTTAAACCCTTCACACATACTCCTTATACCCTTCACACATATTTCTTGTACCCTTTACACATATCCCTTGTACCCTAGTCCCACATACCTATAATTCTTGTAGTCTGATATGTAGCTTAGTTTGGGGGTCCTACCAAGCAAGAAGATGAAACATACCCAGTGAGACGTCAACAGCTCTACACTATCTCAGAGGTGTAGGCTCCAACCTTAATGGGCCTCTTTCTCTAAAACATATTTTTGTAAACTAGACTGAAATTTCATTGGGGGGGGGTGCTGACCAAGGGTAGGAGGACTGTTACTCAGTCTATCACATTTCTTATTGGGGATTTTAGATTGATATCCTAATTTGTGAAGTCCATAAAACTTGTATACNTCCAAGGATCCTAGTAAAACCAAGGTAAATACCCTACTGCCTGCTACTGCTGTGTCTGCCTCAATTTTTTTACCACCGGAAAAAGGCATCAGCAGTGCCTATCTTCTTCTCACAATTTTTTTGCTTATTGTGATTTTCTTCCTTTAACCTGTTTGAATTTCAGTTCCCATTTTGTATTTGGCTTTGTCAATAGTATGCACCTACTCTCTTTCTGTTAGTAGTGTTTTGAGAGTAAAAGCGTGTTTTTAAACTTTTTTGTTGCTTGTGGTCCTTGCCTAAGTATTTTTACTTTTCTGATAAGGGAGAACTCTACATGTATACCACCACTGGCTGTTCTGATGGATTATCCTAGACAGGCTATGATACTGTGGCAACTGCAGAAAAGAAAAACAATCTGATTTGCAATTGGAAAACAGTTCTGCAGCAACAGCAGAATAAAATACACTTTTGATTTTATTTACTGGTGTACTTAATATGTCTTCAAGTCCCCAGTCTTTGTTTTTCCAGAATCATCCTTTAAGTATTTATTGGTTTTACGTACATCCTAATAAATGCTACTGTTTTTCAAAGGAGAATGAAATAGTAGCTAAAATACTTAATGTGTTAACTGGTTAATTTTAGGTTTAAGTATACTTTCAAACAAAACCCCCTGAAGCTTAGCAAAGTAAAAACAGATTTTTATTTCTGTGTTTGTAGAAAAGAATTGCTAAAAGCTTATTTACCAAGTCAAGAGGCCCATTTGAATAATCTCTTATTTAAGATGAAAAAGAAATGTTTTCAGTGTATTGAGGCTAAATCATTATTTTTAATAGGCTATGTTTGCTAAGGTAGTTTCCAAATATGTTTTGTAGAATTTCAGTAAGACTTGGGGTTTATCATAAGTTGGCATTTCACCCATCACAAATCCTGAGCCAAAATATTCCTGGTTTTAAAATGAGGTAACACCTCTATCATCATGCTTTCAGGAAAAATGAATAATATATATTGATATCCACAGACCATAATAGTATAACTAAAATAATTAAGTAAGATTAAGGTTCCAAGTTGATTTTTCCGGTAAACAGTGAAGTTAGAGAAATACTTGGAAGTTGCTGGGAAGAAGTGTAACTCATTGAAACTGGGAGTTTTGTTAATATGGAGAGAAGTAAAGTAGAGACAGAGAAGTAAATTAGGGGACCATGTGATGAGTGGATGTTCAGGCTTTAATGGGGTATTCACAGATCCTTTCTATACCATGATTTTTTTTAATGTGTCAAAATAATATTAGTACGCTGAATAAAACAGTAACAATTTTAGTCATGGCCTTAGAAACCCCTCAAAGACAAGCCCCTTACTTTCTAAGTTCACATTTGATTACTATAAATGTTGTAAATTCATCCCCTTTGAGCCATGAGGCTGCATTTGTTAGGTGCATGTGCTGTCTGCACTTTTGGGGGATAACAAAGCACATTTATCTCAGCCACCTGCTGGAAGTGCATTGGTTTCCTGAGTACAGACATTTGGAAAACAGAGCTGCAGGCTCTTGTATAAGTAAAACCTGTCCTATGGATGGAGATTTCCACTGAGTTTGTAGAACAGGTAGCTATTTTGCAATTCTATAAATGGCATACAATTTGGTAAGCAAAAAGGTGCTTTAAATGGATTGTATTTAAATATAGAAATTATATGTAAATTATATTCCTCCTTCTACAATTGAAAAGTAAAATAATTTGATACCTTTAGTCTTGTGTCATACACTCCTAATGAAAGGAGGAGACAGTGTTATTGCAGAGGGACTGCATGGCCTCAGGAGATAATCTAACAAACTGTACCTGCTGGTGTCACAGAATTACAGCTCTGCCATTTTTCCAGCTGCTTCAGTTCTGTCTATGCAGCAATTCTGGCTGATACAAACCATGTTTGCTCTGCAAGAGGCAATTAGTAATTAGCAACTGAACTGGATGGTTGGCAACTCTAGCCTCCTCTGTGCAGAAATGATTCCAAACACCTTTTCTGTCTAATCTGCTGAGAAAGGAGAGGTGCATCTACTGCTCATCAGGTTGTTTGATAACTGCAGAACAGGCTTCTGCAAAGGTCAGGTTCTTGTAGAGATTTCTAGGGTTGGTTTTTTTTCATCATGTAGGAAGTCATTTGGCAAACGTGTGGAGTAAGGAAAAACTATGAAGGGCACAACTTGGTATTTTTAAGCAGTGATAAAGCTAGTTTCTGTATGTGTGTGAATATTTAATCTCTTACTGTAGAGAACACAAAATTGTACAATGCATGCAAATCAAAAACTAAGCCAGCTGTGAGTTTGGATGTGTGGGAATTTGGCTATAATGAATATGATGTTAATTATTTCAATAAAATTCCATATTATAATATTTAGTAATGACTTTATTTCTGCATGAATCATACCCTTCTTTTTTAGTCTTTTGGTATATGTTATACAACCTACTACTTTCTTCCTTCACTGTTAGCATTTGCATAATGTGTTTTCTTGCTGAAACTATATTTTGAATATGTGATTTTATTGTTTAGTTCACCTCTGTTGCCATATAGTTTCACTGTCTTTAAAGGAAATACAGATAGTTAAATTTTTTTGTTGTTGCAGAGGCGAAGAAGCTATTATGCTAGTGTGGCTTACTGCTTAATGTTCCTGCAATGGCTGCTATAAAAATGAAATATTTACTGTATTCATGCAACCCAAGTTCAGCGGTTAGTTGCTGCACAAAATCATTTGACAGCTTACAGAATGTTACTGACACGTAGTCTTTGTGAAGATGTGAAGACACATCTAGAGACAATACTTTGGAATCATAAGTATAATTGCAAAGAAAAATATCAAATGTCCTTTTTCCATAAGTAATGCCAAATTATTTAAATGTATTTAACATGAAATGTAATTCTGACTGGACTGCAGCAAGGAATGGCTTCAAGCCTTGGAGTATTTTTTTTTTTTTTATATCCAGGTCAACAGTTGAAATTCTTTCAAGATCAATAGTCATGAAAATTAATTTGCCTATCAGAAGATTGACAAAAAGTCTTTTTAAAACTGAGACCTTAAAGTCTTAATCATACAGTATGAAAGGGCTCTGCCACAGTGGAAAACTTGCAGTGTTTAAGAAGTTAAACCTGAAAGCAGTTTAAATGTTTGAGGTTTAGTCTTAGAAATAGAAACCAGGTTTAAAGTGAAAGTTTGTAGAAGACAAAGCCCAGAAATGCATTTATATGCATCTTTTCCCTTTTGAAAATGGTCAAATTCATCAAAATGGGGCTTCCATGCCACAGCAGCTGTGTGCAGTGTGGGTGTGCATGTTCACACAGGTGTCGCGTGTAGCTGCTCGGTTTAGAACACCCCATTCCCTTCCCCACTTTGTGCTGCTCTGGCTGCGCAGGCAGTGGTGCTTCCAGGGCTCTGCTCTGGGGCCAGCAGTGGGCACTGGGAAGAGCTGGGACATAGCAAGACTGGCACAGAATCAGGAGGTGTCTCCATCTGTTTTTCTGTTAAAACTGTGTTGCTGCTGAGTGCTGGTGTTTTTTTTGAATGGAGATCTTATATTTGAAATTTAATGGAAGCAGTATTATGGATTTGTGCCTTTTCCAACAAACAGCCTTGACTGCAATACTTGCTGGAGGAGAGACTTGAGATGAAATGTATCCTTTTGCTAAGTAGATGAAAGCTCTCATGGTTTATCTCTGAGGAAAATTCCTATTCATCATGTTTTACGATCTTTGGATAGCAAGGACAAAGGGTTAGAAAAGAGAGTCTTTTTTCGCTTTACTATGTTCCTCAGATGTGATCTGCCAGGGGGAGAGATTATCTGCTCTGTCTCTCTACACAAGCTGTGCCACTGAGGGGCAAAGTGCTGAAAATTGGGTGAGCCACAGCCAGTGCTGTTCACTGTAAAGGAGAAAGCACTGTCATACACCACATTCCTCTTGCTATTATTTGAAAGAAAATTACAGCTGTAATAGTGCTTTGGGGAGCCGAGTTCTTTTGTATGCATGGCATGCACTGTGTGTACATACTGAAAACAGCCCTTTAGGAGTTTCAAGTAGCCAAACTTAATTTCAAGTTGTCAGTCAAGTTATTGACACAATTTAAGCAGACAGTTTCTAAATTCTATCAAAACAGTACAGAGAGAGAATGGTAGATAGCTAGAAAGCATTCAAGTAAATTTAAAGGCACTGATAATTTGGGTGTTTCTATGTGTGATGGTAGATAAGGGTGCACAGTGGAACATGTAACCTCTATTCCAGCCAGATCCCTTTGGGTAGTGCAGACTCGGGTATAGCACATGTATCACATGCAGGAGTTCAAACAGCATGTGCCTTACACGAACAAAACAACTCTTGGATAGCTGAAGCATCCCAAAAAGATTTCTACATCCAAAGAAGACTCAATTTTCTTAATTCTTTTCCTTTCCTTGAGAATGGATTTAAAATTGCACATGCCAGAGTCTTGTTTCTGCCTTGTCAAGGTTTTTTGTTGCCTGTTTGAATGATCGGGTGCTTTTTGTTTTGATGTATAGTTGATGTAGTTTTTTGTTTTGTTTTGTTCTTTGTTGTGTAGTTGATGTAAATTCATTTAGGCTATGCACTTGATGTCTTTAGTTTTGGTAACTTCTAGTTACCTACAGGCACTGCGGCATCAGCAGATGTGTTTTGTTCCTGAAGCTGCAGTTGGTTTTCTAGCTGCTGATAAATCTCCTCATCCTGAGGTTGGGAAGTGCACATTTGTCTACACTTACGCTGTGTTTCTGTGACCCATGTATTTAAGCTGCTTTAGGCATCCAGCAGTCAAGGACACTCATTGTGCACAAAGAGGAAGGGCAAAGCATTTGTTCCACTATGAAAAGGGATGGAGAACAGTACTAGAGAAAATCTTAGTATAATTAAAGTTAATGCTGTGAGTCTTATTATGGAGCTTCCTCATCAAAAAGTAACATGAAAACATAAAGAAAGCCCATGTACAATGCTAAACTGGATATGCTGGTAAAATAGTAAAGTGAATGAATCTCGAGTTATTTGAAGAGGACTCTTCTTAGTCAGCTGTGCTGGAGTCACTTCTGGGAAACCTCACACTCCTTGGCAACTTCCCTGTGCGATAAACAGCTTATGTGCCTTATGTGTGTGAACAAAGGCGGTCCCTGTAAAGGATTAGGAGAAATGGGACCTGTATGAGTCTGCATCCCCAGAGTGTTTGAGAAGTGATTTTTCTGCAGCTGGCAAATAGCCAGCCTTGGCTGGTACAATGAACTTTAAGAAAATGTAGTGAGGAGACAGAGAGGTCTGAGAGTTATAATCAGGACATACATGATACAGTCATTTTGGAAAAAAGAGTAGTTATTCAGGTCTAGTTAAAAATTACTGAATCTGCTTTCCCTGTCATAGTGTTGATGACTGATAAGAAGTAACTGCTTGTACAGAGCATCCTGTTTGTAGGAAAAAGCACAAAAGAAGTAAATTATTATGGAGAGAGCAACAGCAATGGGTTTAATTGAAGTACGTCAGTGAAATTTCAGTGGTAACAACTAAAACTGGTAGAAGTGATTATGATGAAGTTCTAAAACAAATTAATAAATTCTATAATCTTTAGAGGACTCTGCTCATCACAATTTTGCTTTGTAATATCACTTAACTTATTAGATACTCTTTAAAATTCACCTCCCAACCCAAATACTTGGGCTGACATTCTGGGATAAGGATACACAGGTGACAGTGAATAGTCATCTTACACGTCTTGCTATGCCTGTGAAGCTGTCTTTTTGAATGTCATCTGCACTTTAAAGTATTTTCAGACTCCACAATCATAAAGGTATTTTTCATAGAGAAACAAAATTATGATTGCTGAAAACTTTACTGGTGAAGTAAAGGAAATTGAAGTTGGAAAATGGAAAAAACAAAAAATCAAATTTTGTGTGTGCAAAAACACAACGAAGAGAAGATGGATCTACAAAACATGTACAAGGAACCAAACCTAAAGCAAGGCTATGCATTCCTTTAAGTCCCATGTAGGAAATGGAAATATTTTGCCTCTTGCTTTTCAAACAAACAGTAGTAGTAGTAATATAATCCAGCGTGCCTAATCTCAGTCCTGGTGTGATCATCAAATTGAAATACTGTCTTGGTCATGTGGACATGCCAGAAGACTTAATGGTGTACCTTTCAATACTTAAGTCTGTACTCTCATAATTTTGACATGACTTCAGTTGTTATTGTGAGGCATACAGAAGCTTTTAAAACACTCAGTGTGTGAAGTAACAGGCGAAAGAATCAGCCCATTTCATAATTGTGCTATGATTGTGAGCCTTTTATATTCTTCATTGCTGTAACCTAACTGCACGAGCAGCTTTTATTTTGGATCTTCCTGTGCCCCGTGCCTGGGTAATTTTGACTCACACTGCCTTTCTAGAGTTACAGATCCCAGATGTGTTTGTTCAGTCCAACCTACCATAGTCCAAAGCTGTGTCTAGGGTTAAACTCCACCATGAGGTTAGCTCTTGAATTGCTTGAAGGTCTCAGATGAATATTGCACTAACTAAATTTTGATGGGAATATGACTTTGACCTCAGAAAGCATAAATGATTTGTTATTTTTCCTCAGTATTATCATATGTCTGGAAAGAGTTGAGTACATTTGGAAAGGAAAGCCAAAAATGCATGAAAAAAAAAAAGATGAATGATGAATAATTAGTGTCATCCAACAGTTCCTAGATATTTCTCAGAATCTGGTTTTTATCTTTTCTAACAAGCAGATCTCAAAGTAAGGAATTGTGTACTGTATGTGCACATCACAGGTTTTTTTCAGCTTAAACAGTTCACAAGGTTAAAACATAGTTTGTTAATATGTAAATTGTGCACTAAGTCATTCCTAATGGTTATGCTAGTTTAAAATTTCCTGAGGCTAAAATGGTACTAAGATGTAAAAAAAAGCCAAGGGTAATATTATCATTACAAAAAAAAAATGTCTCAGTGAACATTTCCAGAGGCAGACATGATTATTTCTGATGAAGAAAAAATAGCTATTGTGACTGCAAATCTTCTCCTAATAAAAATGTATTGGGAAGTAAGGGAACCAGTTCAAAGGCTTCTTTTTAAGTCTCCACCACAAAGAGCCTGTTTTATTATGATAGCTGCTATCCTAACATTCAAGTGACAGATTCTACTATGGGTTTTGAGCTGTCCATTAAATATAACACCTCCATTTTTTTGAATGTTTTGAGTAGCCCGCTGAGTAGCTACTGTCTGAAAAGTAGGAGTCGCAGTGGGAAGCTGAAGAGGAATGGGCCTCTGGAGCATTTAGTGTTTAATGGATCTACAGCTGTAGGGAAGCAGTGTGCAGAAGTAATTCTGATTAGGCTTGGTCAATCAGATGACAAAATGAGCCCTGCCCCTCCATCATTCAGCTCTAAAATTCAGAGGACACTTTCTACTCAAACCCAGTTAAACACAAAAACTCTGGTCAATCAGTTATATATGAGCTGGTTTCTTGATATAATGTGCTGTCAGAGGCAGAGGGGAGCAAATAGTTACTGCATTACCCAAACCTTTTTCTTCTGGCACTTCATTTTGGAAGGAATGGTTGAAACCATGAAAATAGCTATTTTGAGAATTGAGCCTTTGCAAGAATTAAGTGTTACTAAGTAAAAAGAATAGACTAATATTGTGGTGCATTTGTGGCATGGTAAGTTGCTTCTTATTTACAGTTTCATGTCAGCTGTTGTTGTTTGGATACACAGCTGTAAATGTGCAGTTAAAGAGTAGTAACTCAATGGCAGAGGTTTTGCCTAAGCAGCACTATATTATTTGATGATAAATTTTCACATTAAAAAATTAATGGCCTGTAATGGTAATTAACCTGATTTTTTTATCCTTGTCAACTAAGTGTTTGCAGCTCTAGAATCACTGCACATATGTGAAGTGAGAGCTCAGTTAGGATACTCTGGTTCTATTTTGGCAAGTTTAAGAGCTCAGGTGGATGCAGTTATTACTGAACCTCACTGGCAGTCTGATTTAAAGTAGATTGTTAAGTACAGCTCATGCTTTTGTGAGGAAAAACATTGTTCCAAGAAGCCTTGAAAATGGAATAGGTTTCAAAGGACCAGATGAAGTTATTGTTCTGAACTGATGCTGGTGCTAATAGAGGCTGCCAGAATTCATGCTGCTACCTGTCAAAAGATGCAAAGCCCTTAAAGTTAGAAATGTTTTAAGTGGACTTAAAAAGCCCAACCAAACAAACAAAAAACCCCACAAACAAACAAAAAAAACCCCAAAACAAAAGCACCCCCAAAACCAACAAAAAAACGCCAAATAAAACAAACAAAACCCCAACCATCCAAAAAAAAAAAGAACTACAAAACCCCAAACCAACCAACCAACAACAAAAAAAAACCAAACAAAACAAAACAGAAGAGGAAAACCTTGATTTGTAACAGAACAAAATGGTAGGTTTTTAAATAGGGTTTCTTTCTTCAGGAGTTGAAAAAAATTCTAGTGTTCTGTACCAGTGTTGCTTCAAGGTAATTCCTTGGAAAGCAAGGGTGGTCCAGAGGTTAATGTGGTGTGTGAAATCAGTGTCTTTAGGACTGTGAGCAAGTACATTTGACTCTTTAAAATGTTCTCCTTTATTTCTCAGTACATTTCAATTTCTTTTTTACACTGGGATTTCATCACTGGGTATAGATTGTAGTTTTTGCAATGACCTGTCTCAGACTCACTGTTGGAGATCAGAGGATTGGCCTTCTGGCAAGTAATCAAGTAGAATAAATGCAAAGGAAAAATGAAACTATATCTCTAAGTTAATAGGCAAGTCACAGGCAGTTGCCTAGAAGGAAGTTGTGGATAATAGAAGATCTGGATAAAAATCTTAATGTTGATTGCATTTTTTAATGCACTGCAGATAATAAAAAAACCTATATATTTTTGTATTTTAATTTTTAATTGCTCTTAAAAAAAAACCAAACAAATGGAAAAATGGCCGAATAGTGTGAGCATCATTTTATTAAAAGGTTCATGCAGCTAAGCAGATTTAGCTCTGCTTTTATATAAATACAGGGAAATGTTTAACCCCTATTGTATGGCCACAAAGCCTGTGCTGATCACACAGAAGCTTGGGAGGGCCGAGGACAAAGCGACGGGCTGCTGGAAACGGCTCCTCTTGTACGTGCCCCTGCACACAGGCCAGCAGCAGCAGGGCTTAGCACCAGAGTTTTGTCAAGTTTGCAACATGAAGGGGAGCATGGTACAAATTCTTACCTCTCACTAGCAGAAAGAAAGGAAAAAATAATCCACCAAAAAAGGAAGAGGACCAAGACGGCTACATAGCTACATGCACAAGGTAATGGCTGAGTTCCCTTTTCTATCCTGGTACTTCTCAATCAGTCAAATAGTTGAGATTTATGCACCTTAGTTACTTTGATTTCTTGGAATGAAGTGTCATGAGGAAATTCAGGTTATAATTTTGAATAGGAGAAAAAAACCTATGCTATGTAATTTATTGAAATATTCAACTTTGGTTAGTAGTGTAGGAATTGAAAGAATGAGGTTATAATTTGTATCCATGAAGGAGGGGTGTGACTTCACAACATATTAAAGATCAGGTAAAATCTATATTCTGTTTTGATGACTATAATATGCATAACATTTGAGTATTGTTCTTACGGATGTTAATATAATCTAGGCTGGATTACTTGCTCTAGAAAATGTATTCATGAAGATTTGTGTACCAGAAATGAAAAACTAAAAAGCTACTTCTTTTGTATTGCTAGTATGTGTTTTTTCCATTATTACTTTGTCAGAATCATTTGGGGTTGAGCACACCCAGAAATAAGATAGATATGACAGCAAGATGGATCACCGCCCTCATCAGCCAGCCGGGGTGGTTTCTCCTTTTCTGAGAGCTCCTCATTACTCCTTAGCTCTGAAAGAAGAAACTACATGAGGGTGAACAATGGAGCTTTGCAGTACTGGATTGCATAAAACTGTGCTTAAATACACTAAGTATCGCAAAGCAAATATTTTATATTAAAGAACTTTCCACAGTATTGTAAAGTAAACAAAAACTGAATTATATATATGTGTACATAGATATATTATTAATTTTAGGAGAAAGCTGCATATTGTCTCACTATTGCTTTTTAAGGTTACATTAAAAATATTAAAGTGTCTTGACATTTTAAAGAATATTTTTGAGTACATTTTATATAAAACTGTTTAGCCAATCAGATCATGAAATAAAAATTGGGGTTTTTTTGTTTTCTGGATTTTGTACATTTGAACTTTTTGCATAGTTGTCTATTGCAATCTATGTATTTCTATTCTAAATTTAGCTTCCCTGAAGTCTGTCAACACTGTTAAAAGCAACAGTACTGGGTAAATTGTAGTTCTTTCACAAATTTTTGAACAAATAAGTGTGCATTAAGCATCATGTCAGGTGCAGGAAACAAAAAAGTGTGATTTACACTTCCACAATATGCTAGTGATCAAGCCAGTTATATAACCCCAAATATATATTGTAAATTTTCAAACACGTTCCATCTAATCTATGGAGTTTTTTTAGAAGCATCATTTTCACCCTCCTCCTTGATTTTTCTTTCTTACTAGGTTTTCCCCCTACTTTTAGTGAATGTTAGAAGCGTGGAAAAGATTACCTGCAGTGTCAACAGAGCTGTGGTTTTCTGCTGTGTATAACGTCTTATACAAGTCAACCCTGGGTTTCAGAACATGCCTCACTTTTAAACAATGCCTTTGAGGCTACAGATGTTCTTAAATGTCAAAAATGGGAAGGCAGGGTCTAATTCCTGTCATCAAGGTAGGTTGGTTGGCTAGGCCTGGGCTACATCTGCATTTTAATGCTTTAGAAAACGAGTCTTTTTAAAAAGAAGGCTGGCCCTAATCTGATTGTAGTCTGGGTGCTGTGGTGTTCCTGCAGCCCTGATAAGTAGCTGGTGACTTTTAGTTCAGAGTACCTGGAATAATGGGAGCTGTGTTGCAGCCCATCAAAGTCATGATGTTACAGGCTAATACTGTAAATCCATGGGGTCTGCTCCGGTGTGTCACGTGGAGGCAGGCGGAGGCTGCAACTGAGGATGCAGTGCCTGGAATGGGAGAATTGCAGGGCTATCAAGAGTGGAGAGTCAAAACAAGGCAGTCCTGCCCATGCTGTTGTTTGGAAGGGTTCTTTGGGCTGGAATGTTCTCTAAAGCACACTCAGGTTTTGTGTTGGAGACACTTTGTTGGTGATCGAAGCGGCCAGGAAGCAGCATGAATGGCAGGGTGGATGTAGCTGTTACCTTGGCATAATGGGATCCGTGTGATCATTGTCAGGCTGTGCTGTGGTCAATTAGGAGCTGCATGCATGTAGCACTGCTGAATGCAAGTTCTGTGTTGACTTTGGCTCATCCAGATCCTGCTGGTTTGCAGGCAGCTCTTCCAGCTGAATGTGGAGGCAGGGGGTTGGAAGTGATTTGAGTGCCTGAATAAAGATTAAGGCAATGAACTGAATCTCCTAAGTGAATTTCACCCCAGTGAAATAAATTATGTACGCCAAAACTCCCGAAGTTACAAAGATAATGTATTGTTTCCAGTGTTTTATTATGTAAAGCAACAAGTTGTTTTGGAAGAGCATGATAAAAAGCAATTTATGAGAAGTGTTGTTTTTACTGAAAGAAATAGTTGCAAAAGAGTTCTAGTCAATAGCTAAGGTTTTGCCAACTGGCAAGCCAATCTAACAATAAGGAGGCTTTAAAAACTATATGGAAAGAAATTGTACGATTGAATTATCAATTTGATGAGAAATTAAACTGAACTTTCTGTATCAGTGTTGTAAGCTGAGATGTTGCAGTCTCTCCTGGTTTACTTTACAAAACAGTGCCAATCTGCAGTTTAGGGTAAACAAGGAACTTTAATTACTGTCCTACAAGTAAGACGTATATACCTTTATGTACAGGACACAAAATATCAGGTGTTGTGGTCATGCTAATCTGTTTCTGCTCTCTGCAGTTCATCACCCCTTCACTGAAAAAAGAGCTTCATATTTGTTGCAAGCGTAGCTGAGTTTGCAGATGACCAGCACATGTTAAAAGCTCAAAGACTGTGAGGAGAATCCTGAGTTAGAAAGTTTTTGAAGCTCACTTTCAAAATTCCTGATCCTTCTTCAATCTTGCTCACTTGAAAGTTCATCTCTATGTATGCACTACCATGGAAAAATAGGCAACTTGTTCTCAACAAAACATAAAATGTGTTTAAAATAGCTTAAAGTAACAAAAAGTAAGAGATGAGAGTGAACTGGGTGCAGAATTCTTGAGAATAAATGAAGAATTCAAAATAAACCTCTCCTGCTGTCTTCTTTCTTTGTTTTGTGCTTTCACGTTGGGGGAGGAGAGGAGTGGGGAATGTTAATCCCATCCTTCCATTAGAATTTAGGATATTCTCCTAGAAAATGGGAGATCAGACAAATTACAAATTGCCTGTGAGTCACATCTCTCTTTCTGGGCAAGTGCTGTCTGTGACCAAAGGTTTTCCTGCAATAGAGACTTGCTGTCACCTGCTACCACCTCTTCCAGAGGATGTCTTTAGAAGCTTGGGCACCTGTAGCCCAAAGAGCCCAAAGTGTTTAGTCCTGAGGCACCCAGTGTGCTCATGGGTTACTGAAGACTGGGAAGATGTGGTTGGACTTCCTAATTGTCTTGCTCAAGCTTTGTGAAGCACTGCCTGTTTGTCACTAATAGTGCAGTGAACCTGGGTAAACCTGGATGTGGTTATTCTGATTTGATCTGATGTAACCGGCTGTTTTGGAGAGCTAAATGCAAAACACAGCTTTGAAACCTAGGGAGCTGCTTTTGTTTCTAATGCTTCTTATTTTTTCTTTGGCCTGACATATATAAATTAGTTTCTATTAAAATATGATGTCATTTGACTTAACTGAACTTAGTATTGCAGCTTTATCAAGACATATATGAAGTATTTGTTGCAATTTTACAGTAAACATAATTATTTGCCTCTATAAATATTTCGGGTTGTATTTTTTTTTCAGGCAAGGCAGTAACATAAAGACCTGTCATAGAGGAGATAAGGAACGAAGGAAGAGTAAAGAGAGAGAACAACATTCTCAGAAGTTATTTGTACAAAGGTAAGATAATTTTTCCCTCTAAATTTTATTTTCCCATGCTAACTGGGGTAAAAAACAAACTACTGGCATTGATTTGCTATCTGTTAAGTTTGTCTTTCAATTTGGTTTCTATTAAGTATTATCCAGGGTAGTCATATAACACGTTCCATATTTACCTGCATTTTCATGTTTAAGTTAACAGTCTGTGATTTATGTATTTTTTTTAATTTCAGCTCAGATTGTAACTGAAAGGCATAGCAAAACACATTAACTAGAAGAGCAGCTAAAAGTATTTAATAGTTTCATATAATTGAAGGTAGCTTTAATCATCTCTGATGCTCCTTCCTGGAGAGAACAGCTGTTGGGGCAAGTCAACTAGTGAAAAAGTGAGCCTGGAAAAATGGACTTAGAAGAAACATGAAATACGGTACCAAAGAAATTGCAAGTCTTTTCTTCTGGCATAGGCCACAGATTTAGTGATGGGGACATTCTAAAATCTTTGCTCTCACGATTTAGATCTTAACTTTTTTTTCCAATCCCCCTTGAACTCCTCCCTGCTCTTGTGTTTAAATTGCATAACTCTTTCAGCATAAGAGAAATAGCTTTATTTGAAGTGAGTAATAGCTGCTGAATAGTCATCTGTGGTTTAGTATCTGATTTTTTTAAAATGAAAAAATATGATTTGGGGGTCTTGAATGCAGTATTGTATGTACTTTAGTAGAATAGAACTTTTCTGTCTTTTCCAGTGCGTAGGCATGGATGGTTGCAAAGTGTTTTATCCCTCTGCTATGTGGTCAAGCAGACAGAGCATCTGAAAGCATCAGTAATGTGTTTCAAACAGAGAAGGGTGGAGATGGTCACTGAAACATTTTGACATCTGAATTGCTGGCAGTGTTATTAAAAGTAACATTTAGTGCATCCTCTCCCTGCAATGAAGATATTTTGTTTGCTTTTTTGGTTTTTACCTCTTCTGAAATAGTTCTTGTGTTAGTCACTCAGGAGTTAAATGCATCTTTGGATAAAGAGGACTGTTACTGTAAGGTTTTTTTAACTAGACTGCTCTGAACAAAAAATGACCATTGAAGACTCTGAAAGGCTTTTTGGATGGTAACCAAGTTAAGGAAGCTCTGAAGTTCTTTGGCTTTGCTACTGGCTGCTCTCACTCACCAGGATCCTGGCACCCTATCACTGTGCCTTCGTTGCCTCCATTGCTCCAGTTCTCCTGTCAGGGAATGCCACTATACAATACATCCCCTGGGGCTAATTGGATGAGTGACAACCAGCCAGCTCCAAAGTGACAAGTGTTTGAATGCCTAATTGGGTCAGTGCACAGGTGCCTGCTCCTCATGAATGAGATGTTCTAACTTTTCTCTGTGATGTTCTCTGGGTTCCTCTCATTTTTCCTACAGTTGTGAAACAAAACTGTCAATACTTTGATGTGAGAGAATAGCCTTTATCAAAGGAGAAGGATGTTTTCCCATTGCCCTGCTTTGGTTAAACTAGCTTTACAGCTTGAGTATTGACTGGAGGAGACACACAGAAATCCATTAAAGTGATGGAAGTTTGCTGATACAAATGGACATTTCAATAGACAGTAAGGTGAATTTTTTGACTGGTTAAAACAAATACATTGTCTCAATCTCTATGTTAGGTGGTTGTCATCCAGTTTAGACCTACAGGCTTGAGCATTAGGAAAAGCACTGGAGAGAAAAATAACTTATTTTGTTGTATCTGCATAATGAGGCTTTTCCTAAGTCAAATAAACAACTTGCCTTCATAGAATGAAGTCAGACACAGGCAACATATGTACAGGGAAACTGTTTTGTCTTATTGAAGGCTTGATGTGTGCATAGAAAACAACTGATGTTAAACCCACAGATTACTTAGATGAATTTACCCTCCTTTTGTCTCTTCCACGAAGAACCCTAGGATACTTGGGGTTGGAAAAGGTGTCTGGAATTGTCTAGTCCAACACTCACCCTGGTCAAGTAAAGCAACTTGCTGCTTGCGCAGCTGTTGAGCAGCCATAGAGTAGAAAAGTGCTTTCTTTTGTTTAGGTGGAATTTTATCTGTTTCAGTTTGTGCCCATTGCGGTTTACCCTGTTGCTGGGCACCAGTGAGAAGTGTTGCTTACCCCTGTGCCCCTCAGTTATTTGTACACATTGATGAGATCTCTCAGAGCCTTCCCCAGGATGAATCTCGGTGCTCTCAGGCTCATCACGTCAGATGCTCCAATCCCTTAATCGTCTTGGCAGTCCTACACTGGGCTGCATTCTAGGATGTTTGTGTTTTGCTTGTACTGGGCAGCCCACAAGTGGACATAACCCTTCAGGCGTGTCTCAGCAGTGCTGAGTGGAGCGGAATGATCTTGATCTTGACCTGCTGACAACATTTTTTCCTAATGCAGCACAAGATGCTTTTGGCCTTCCTTGTAGCAAGGCTACACTGCTTATGGCTTATGATTTACTTAGAGCCCACTAGGACCCCTAGGTGTTTTTCTGCAAAGCCTCTTTCCAGCTGGTCATCCCTCATCCTGTTCTGGTGCTTGGGGTTATCCCTCTCTAGGTGAAGGACTTTGTATTTGCCTTTGTTGAACTTCATAAAATTCCTGTTGGTTTATGGCTGAGCTTTTTAGGGTCCCTCTGAATGCCAGTACAACCAGCTGGTCTGTGAGCCACTCTTCCCAGCTGGTGTCATGAGGAAACTTGCTGAGGGTGCACTGTATCCTGTCATCCAGGTCATTAACGAAGTAGTTAAATGGAACTGACCCTAGTACTGATCTTTGGAGTATACCAGCAGACTTTTCTCTAGCTAGGCTTCATGCTGATCACAACCCTTTGAGCCCAGCAGTTCAGCCAGATTTCAGTCCATTTCTGTAGCCTGTACTTCATCAGCTTTTCTGTGGGGAATTTGTGGCAGACAATGTCAAAAGCCTTGCAAAAGTCAATATAAACAACATCTGCTGCTCTCCTGTCACCTACTGAGCCAGCCATTAGCTGGTGTGTTCTGCCCAGAGTGTCTCAGTCCCAGCAGGTGCTGCTGGCAGGGTGGCTCCAGGAAATCAGTGTCTCCCCAGTTCAAGGTTTGTTTAAAACAATGTTGTCACTTTTGATTTGGCAGACTTGAATGTGTGCTTCTAAAATAATGCTTTTTCTTTGGTGTATATTTAAAAGTGTGAAGACAGTTATTTAAACATAGTCAAGTTTGAAAGTATTCTAAATAGTGTGAAGTCAGCTAGGTAGCTACTGTCAACATTGTTTATACAGCAACTTTTTATGTTCTTTAGTGTCCTTTCTAATAAAAAGACCTACTGACAGAAGTGGTAATTAAAGAGGAAAAAAAAGGCTTGACACGGTGTCTCACAGCTCTTCACTCTAAGATATACAGACTGAAGAGAGGGAACTTTTCATTGGTAGGAGTCAGAGGAATTGTTTGTAGTAACAGAAGTACAATTTTTTAAGTTTACATTATTCCTTGTAAGATTTTATTGTAAAAAGTGCCCTCATTCTAACAAAACAAGGCTGGCATATCATCTAGTTAAATTTAGGAAATCTGATAGGAGAAATTGTCTGGAAGAGAGAAACATATTTCAATAATCTGTAGTTCCCTAAAGTCAGCAAAGAAAGGATGAAGAGACTTTCTTATTCAAGAATTGAAATGTAAGCATTTTACATGACAGAAATTACCTCTAAAAATCAGAGACATTTTTTACAAATTGGAAAAGGCTGGAGAAAGAGAGCTCTTCTATTTTCATTGGTGGAAAGACATGAATTTATTTATATTAAAATAGTACCTCACAAAGCTTTCATTTATTGATAATAAACAGATGTGTTTTATAAATGTGTTTACAGCTAAAAGGAGTTTAAACAGAAATAACTGTAAGTCATTTAGGGATCACAGCCACTCTAGTTCTATTGAAGCCTACCCAAATGTAGTGTGTATGGTGTCTAGGATAATTTTAGCGTTCATATAAAACATTAGGTTTTGCCCAGCTTTTTTTCTCACTTCGCAATCTCTGATTTCCTCATATGTAGATTAAATTAAATGGACTTTAATCACTTGCTCCTTTTTTAGATCTCTTGCTATGTATTTTTCCAATATGTTAAAAAAAGACATCATGTAAGGAAAATACATAATAGTTGCTCAGCTACTGATACATACTCATTTTGCAAGCACTTTGGGTGATGACTTCTGTAGGATAAAAAAACCAATACTCCTACATTATTGCAAATTGGAGTCTGTTCCTGTGGTAACTCTGCATGCAAACAGAGATGCCATAAATAAACGTCTTATAACTTTTCTTTCTTAACACAGTGTTAAAGGGGAAGAAGTGGTAAAGAAAAGAAGTAAAGTTTTGTTCAATTTTTTTCTGTGTCTTTCAAAACTTTCTGAACTTCCAACTTCCTGTGAGAGAAGCAATGGTAAAAGATCTTGAATATATTTGAGTGCCATGTTTTTGCTCCTTGCTGCTTATGACTTCACTAAAATACTGAATGACTGGGAAATATAAAAGGCAGCAAACACAAATATTTAAGACATGAAATTACTCCACCTCATTTCAGGTGCTTGGGTACCTCAGTGAAATTAACAGCATAGTTGTTTAATCAATGGAAATTGATCCAATTAAAGAGAAACATGATGAATCTTTAATTCTTTTTTTTATTTAACTCATCTGCCTACTTGTATGTCTACTCAAATATATGTAAGCACAAAAAATAGTTGGTGCACAAGTGGAAGGTGGCAGCAAGTAGAAGGGAGGGGCAGTAGGAGGTCAGTGAGCTGCTATAGATACCTTTGTTTGTGGAACTTCAGCCTATGAATTTCACTGCTCCTTTCAGCTGTTCTTTTTCTAATTCTCTTAATCAAGTTAGAATTATTCTTCTTCCTTTGAAAGTGTTGCACCCATTCTCACTGGTTTTGTCCATTTCAAAATACACTGTTGCTAGTATAAAGTGGGCAGCTTTAGGAGAAATATTTGGTTAGTGTTGCTTCTTGATATTGAAACTATTGAAAAAAGGTAAAATTCAGTAAAGATCTTCGGCAATCAAATAAACATACCTTGCTGTTACCATATAGGATTCTTGTATCAGAGTTAAGTATTTACATACACCATTAAAATGGTTTTTCAGTTAGCGATGTTTTGACTCTTGTAACAACAGGCGTGGTTACCAGATCAGGGAATGGCTGAGGTCAGAAGGGACCTCTGGAGATCATCTGGTGCAATCACTGCCCACATAGGGCTGGTTCCTCAGGACCATCTCCAGACAGCTTTTGAGTATCTCTAAGGAGGAAGACTTCACAACCTCGCTTGGCAACCTGTGCCACCGCTCTGTCACCTCACAGTAAAAAATGTGTTTCCTGACGTTCAGAGGGAGCCTCCTGTGTTTCAGTTTGTTTTTGCCTGAGTGAGTTCAGTATGTCCAAATGATCTCAAAGCTTTTCAGAGATCCATGTCTGCACTTATTCTGTCTTCTGAAGTTTAGCTTTTAGGAGTGATTGCAGTTCAAGAGTTTTGTTTTAAAATACTGTGCACTTGAGTGTACAAACTGAGAAAGAAAACAGGCCCATTAGTGTGAAAGCTTCCCTTACCTTGGAAATACTTTAGCACTCAAAATTCATTTGAAACTTTCTGGATCAGTAACAGGAGCAATTAAAACCATTTAAAATGTTATGAAGTCTGTTACATGCTTCCAAATACACAATCAAACGTCTTCTGAGTGCATCACAGGTTAGGAAAAGAACCAAAAGCAAGTTGCAAGTTTCCCAAGTTGACAGTACTCCCTGTAGATGATTCTATTTTAATTACAGGACAACTACTAGATTACATCTGATTTTCTCTTAGTTAATACTTCAATAGCTTGGGCATATCTTTGTTTCATAAAGAAGTATGGAGTGAAAATAGAGGAGAGGTAGTGAATCAGTAAAGTTTATAAATCTGACACAATTTTTAAACTTCATTTGGAGAATTTATTTTTATGTGAGTGCATATAAATTGCGCTTGTGACTTAAGTTGTCCTGAAGTTTGGAAGACTGTGAGGTTTATATAGTTTTGTCAATAACCTTTCCCCCATAAAATAATAGTGCTTCAATGAAAACTTAGGTGAAGCTTACACACGTGCATTTACTTATTACAGCTACTCTGTAAGGAAAATATATAACTTAATCTGTAAAGACTCTTCAAGCTATGTAATTAGTAGAAAAATACAGTACTTTAGTTTTTGAGGGTTTCTGGTAGATCTGTAAGTCATCCATGACAGCCACTTGTTCAAAACAAAGAAAACTGTAGGGTCAGAGCAGATTATTAAGAACTTTGTCCCATTCAGTTTCAAAAATCTCCAAGGGTGGAGGTTCTACAGTCTCCTTGGGCAACATAGTATGTCCTTAACAGCTCTACCTGGGAAATATCTTAAGTCTGATTGAACTTTTCTTTGCTCTAATCTCTGACTACTGCATCTTGGCTTTTTGTGGTACACTTTGAAGTCTAGCTATGTATTTTCTACCATCCCCCTTGCTCTGTGTCTTTAGGGATTGGTATTGCGAATTTACAAAAACCTGAGCACCACCCTGACTCAATACCTTTTAAAAGGCTAAGGTACTGCTGGGAAGCATTTTACTTACTTGCTTAAAGTCTAAGTTTACTAATATTTTATAGAGTATGCTAACATGAGAAATGGGCAACGAAACACAGTCCTGAAAAAGACTTACAGCGTGGTGCCAAGACATTCTGTATTGAAATCCCAGAATACATTGCTTTTCCCTGGGTCTGTCATGGAAAGCTCGGAAATGCTGAATTTTTTATAGAATTCTTTGCCAACATGTAAGCTCATGGTCACAATTTCAGTAATGTGTAGTAAATGAAGAAGCTGAAACAAAGGACAAAACTGAGTTTTCAGAAAAACTTGTAATACTGTGTGACACAAAAGATAAGCTTACGAAATCATTTAGGAGAAAACCACTGGAACAGATTACAACAAAATGTAAAGGACAAAGGGTAACAGTTCAACATGGAGAAGGATAAATTATTTTTTAAATCGCTGCTGGTTTTTAAATCACTATTTTTTATTACTGTCTACAATGAAGGAAAAAAAAAAGATGTAGCTTCTTGGTTTTATCATAAATTTATAGAGGAGTTAGTAAATATAATGAGTGTACTTATTATTATGGGATAATCTGGATAGATTTATGCGTCAGAAAAATTTAATGGATGTAATGAAGGCAGCAAATACTGTGCATTTTAATATCTGGAGGGCTTCAACCTTTATTGAAGGCTGATGTTGTTTTGCGGAGGAGTCTAAATGACCCTTTAATTATCTGAAAATTTTTCTAGTGTTTTGCAACAGGACAGTATCATGTCTAAATGTATGTGAATATTTAAGTGACTGATACAATGTAGCTTTTCATTTTAATTTTGTACTATTTCTGTCAATGAAATCCTATTCTAAAGGCATTAAGACAGCAGACTCATTTGTGCATTAATTTAGCTACATGTTCATCTCTGCAACAAGATGTTCATGTTATCAGTGTTACAAATTGGTAGTACATGGAGAAGTATATGGAATGTGTGGATTTATTTCTAAAACTGTAATATACTAGCAAATCTAGATCTGTGCTTTAGATAAAATGAATAAAGGCAAGTAGTATGTTATGACTAGCTTCTCCCTTCTCGTTATTTCCCAAGAAATAGCTGTGTCAGTTAGTTCTGCCATATCAAAAGCATATCGTAACACCAGAGGAAGGCACAGAATGGTTAGAGAGTAATTTACTGCTGAAAATAATAGTAATTGCTCCACTGAACTGGCTTTAATCATGATTTTGCTGCAGTCTTCAAATCCTGAACTATATTTTGTTGATCTATCCCTAGGAAAAAGTACCAGTCCCTTCACTGGGATCTGAATTGTGTATGATTTCAGAGCCTCAGTTGCTTCTGAGTAAACTGAAACTTAATCTTGTGAAACTTACAGAATTGTTAAGAGTAATAAGGTGGAAGCTAGATTTATTCTTCATGCCTCACAGTGCTCCCAACATGCAGCTATGTGTATGTCACCCAGAATTAATTCCTCACTGACCCCTGTTGTCTTCGGAGGAGGAGGAGGAGGCTGTGCCTGATCTCAGGACAGTTGTCCATGTGGCTCTTTTCCTCTTCAGTAGAGGAATTTGGCCTATTTGCAATTCAGAGGCTCAGTGGGAACAGAGGAGAAGCATCTCTGGTATCTCTGGCTTCTTTTCAGAAACAGAGGGACCACTGTTGGTACACCCCAAGGATGCATCACATGTGCTTCTGCAAGCAGGTCAGACCAAACTTTAACATAACAATTTAGCTTCACTGCAATTCTTAAAGCTTATTTTTAATTAAAAATTAAATAATGCCATTAAAGCTAACCCTTCATGATAATGTATTCCAACACCATTAGCAGGCCTGAGTATCTAATGTGTGCAAATATAGATTTTTCTGAATTGACAACTTAAAGAATATTCACTAAAATATTAATAATAAAATGTATCATGAGTGATTAACAGCCTGTAGTATCTCATAAACCCTTTTTTTGTAGAAGGCTTGTTTCCAAACAACAAACCCCAAATGGATTATTCTTACTATGCTAGGCATTATTGCATCTCAGAGTTACCTCAATTTACATTTTCCTGACAGAGAACAGTTTCCAGAACTGCATGAGATATAGAGTTTACAGTATTGTGAAATGAAGTCAGCACTTTCAGGATTTTTGCTAAAGTTATTTAGCCTTTTCTTTAAAAATAAATTATTCTGTTTTAACCTCCGTATTTTCTGTCTTGCAAGAATTTTGAGTCTTTTTGTTTCATTATTTATTTTGAGAAAGTTTGAAACTGAGACTCTAAAATTATTTCAGTTACTAAAAAAAAAATATTTGACTGACTTTGTGTTCCTCTCCACTATATTTCTTATGTTGTGTCATTATTTGAATCTTGCTGTCCTGAAATGGATGGTATATAGTCACTTTGGAGGACCTGCCAAGAATGGACCAACTATATAAGAGGACTGAATAACTGTAGAAGTTTAAATTGTCTAAGAAGGCCCATTTTCAAATAGGAAACAATTTAGTCGTAGTGCCTGTGTAGTTAGAGACACTAATTATCTGAATATCCCAGTTCTCAAAAGTATTGCTCCAGTGGAATGTCAGATTCCACCAAGAATGGTGAGAGTTTCTACTTCCTTTATATGACTGTATTTAGCTCAGTGAATTTCATGCAGTCAAAAATTGATTTTTATGACTGAAGGGCAACTCTGCCCTCCTCACTGTCTGTGGAAAGATGAATTACAGGCTGTTTCCCCTGGAGTCTCTCAGGGCTGATCTACGCCTTGGAAGTTTTTTTGGCAATTTACTGGGCAATTAAGTTCTCAGGAAGTACTTCAAAGGAAAATGGATGTTTGGCTGGCAGGAATGGATGTTTTCCAGCCAGAGAAACGAAAAAAATGTTGCAAAGAAGATTTAAACCCTGTAGGTATATATTAAATAACCTGCCACCAACTGTCAGGTCTTTCTACTGGTTGAAGTGTGTTCAGACAGGTTTCTCCAGTCCACCACAAAAATGGCAGCTCTCAGGTCACACAGGTTTGGAAGGTGTTGAATCCTTCACATCTAGAACAGCAGACTGCAGAAGGATGATACGCTTCCACCCATGGATGTCTTTCGAGTAGTTGTAAGGGTTATGGAGTAGAGCCATATACGGAATGATAGTACGGAATAGCATAAAAGCAGCCTTTCATCCAAGACAGTATTAGTTGCCTTGGACTGCTTGAAGAGCCCTGAAGAATCTGACAACTTCAGTTTATGCAAATTAAATGGATTAAATTTCTTAGCATATATTTTAGCATTTTTTTTCGCTGTACTTCTCCATGTCTCATTGATTCAGCTAGCATAGTGTTTGCTGTCAAAAGAGTGAAGACAGTAGTTTGTGGGTTTGGGCCCTTTGGGATCTTTTCCAGAACAATGAGGTTGTTCAGGAATGTGGAAAAGTGACATGTTCATGAATTCTATTAGTTGATATAAAATGCTAGGAAGACACAAAATATTCATGCAGCCTGCAGATGTTGAAAGTGGTTTTGGGATATAATGGAAACTATAAAAGAGTTATTTTTCTTTTTTAACACTTGAATCTTGTTTCTTTCCTTACACAGTTCCACCAAAACAGTACCTGATGTAGAATACAATTGTGATTCTCAACATTTTCACATGAATGCTGCTGTCAACTTTTAACTTAGTTTATAAGTAAGCTTTTAATCTGAAGGTTTTGTAAAACCAATTTGCTCACTGCAGAAGTATCCTTTGTTTAGTCAGTTGAAAATTAACACAAGTCAAGAAAAGCTGATGGGGCATTTTTTTTTTTTACTTCTTTTTTGGCAGCGATGCAGAAAAGTGATGAATAACTTATGCCTAAAGTATAAGGAAACTGGATCCCCACCTGTTCTTTTTAAAACCAAAGCAGTCCTTCCAACGTATTTGATGCTTATTTGCTGGTATCAAAGAAGCAAGTTATGAAAAAGGTTTTGTGAGCATGATTCTTCATATGTTCCAAAAATTGTGCAGGTAACCTGTGTGAAGTTGCAGGAGGATTTTTCATTGATGCAAGGTATTTTTCATTGATGTAACTGTTTCACTTAAAGGTCTAAGGAGAATGCTTAGTTTTATTCTTCTACGAAGCAACTTGTAACAAGATCTGCTCTTTAGCAAGCGAGACAGAGTGCTTGTAAGGACCAGAAACAGCTTCCACGAAACAGCAACTAATGTATCAGAGTATGTTCCTGCACCCATGACTGTTCTTGCAGCTGCAGCACATCTTCTCTTGTAAAGGTGCAGCTCTTCTCCTACACCTGTTATTCAGTGGAGGGCTCTGCTGCAGATCTTGCCTTCAGGAGAGCATCAAGAAGTGATATTGTACAAGAAGTGAGCCTGTGAGAGAAAAGTTACAAAGAACACAGGCTTAGGACCCAAACACTGTAGGGCAATATGTGGTGTGTGCATTGCACCTTGACAGGTGTCAGCCCTTATCTCTGTTGTGCATGCAGTTACCATCCCTGTCTGTTTAGTACAGTAACTGCCTGTGACATGTTGTGTCTGACAGTAGCTTCTCTGTGGAGCCTGTGAGATATGGTTGCTACAGCACCTTTGCTCTCAGGCACTCCTTTGAACCCTATTTTCTTCTCACAGACCTCAGGAAAGCTGATTACTTGACCTGTACTCCTCTCCTGAATTTAAATCACATTAGTTCAGCACAACTTCCATTTTGTTTCCATTTTGTACCACGGTGTGTGTAGCTCTTTTGTTACTTGTACTGATCCAAGTGATAACCTTATTTGCTTTGGATGCATTCATGTCTAATTGAACTTAGCAGCTGAATTCCTATTGACATTTCTAAGTTAGGATATAATTAAATACCTTTGGGTATCTATGGTGAGATTGCATTCATACTGGTAAATGAAAACTGATGGAATTAGGTCCAGAATATTTAATTTACTTCTGTAGTTGATTTCATGAAGCTCTTTTCATCTGTACTAGTCTACACAAGTAGGAAGATCCATACAAAGATGACTATGCTATTCTCAGCATAATTAATTTGAAAGAAGAGTGGTCATGACAGGATATAGAAAGCTTTCTGTGACACAGTGCTTTCTGATTTTGGCTTGGGTAGAATTAATTTTCTTCACAAGGACTGCTGTAGGGCTGTGTTTTGGATTTGTGCTGAACACAAAGGGTTGATAATACAGAGATGTTTTTGTTACTGCTGAGCAGGGCTTCCTGAGGCCTTTTCTGCTTCTCCTGCTGCCAGGAAGTTGTAACTGCATGGGAGGCAGGGAGGAGATGCAGTTGGGACAGGTGGCCCCCACTGACCAAAGGGAGATTCCATGACATCATGCACAGTATATGCAGTGGGGGGAAGAAGGAGGAAGGGGGTGATGGTGTTTTATTTCCCCAGTAACCACAGCATGTGATGGGGCCCTGCCCTCCTGGGGATGGCCGAACACCCACCTGCTGTTGCAGAGCATTGAATTCATTCCTTGTTTTGCTTTGTGTGGCTTTTGCTTTTCCTATTAAAATGCCTTTATCTCAATCCATGAGTTTTCTGGCTTTTGCCCTTCCAATCCTTTCCCTGATCCTATGGGTGAGGGAGTGCGGAGTGGCTCTGTGTGGCTTTGCTGCTCTCTGGGATGAAACCACGATACAGGGACATTTTATACAACAAACACGCTTGGCTCTTAGGTGGGTATTATCACTGGACAGCACTTATGAAGCCATTGTTTTCTGTGATACCTTAGTTCTTCGCCATTCGTTCGCAATAGGAAATGGCTGAAGAAGCACAACATTAACTTTCTAACATGTGACTTCTCAAATTAGGTGTAACCAGCCAGGTGTTCTTCAAACAGCTGAACCAGCAAAATATCTTAAATCTTATCAGCCTGCCTTTCTCCCTGCTGATGGGTATTGCCTTCCCATGACAACCAGCTAAATCACTCATTTGGTACTGTACTTGTTTAAATCTTGTAAATTCCTTTGTTAATTGAGCCAGCTGGAGGAGAACATTTGTCTGTAACATTAGAGAACCCATAGTATGGTAGTGATGAAATTAAATTGGGTGCAGACCTGTAGTGGTGAACCAGAAGCCAGTATAACTTGAAGATGGGATGGTTTTGCCAAGTGGATGTGTGGAACCTACTCTTATCATGTGTACATCTAAGGAGAGAAAACTAAAAGTTCTGGCCCTAAAGCTTTTAGGCAGAGACAGGAAGAAGGACCTCAGCTTTCAACAGAATGGAGGTAAAATCTCACTGATACTATAATTAAAAATAATAATAAATTACTAAAACTAGCTGTGTGGGCACTATTGGTCAGAGCGGAAAAGTGCCCACAGTGTCACTTTACATTCATGTGGGATCAGTATTAGAATAGTATAATGTAGTAGGTGATTTCAGACTTCTAATTAAACACCAGGGATAAACACCCTCTGTTGCAGAAGGTGAAACCTAGTATTTATTATATGAAAGTTCTCCAGTTAAGCCTTTTTTTTTGCAACCCTTGTAAGTCTTTTGTGAAATAGAAAAACTATTACATTGCAAAAGCATCTGTGGAGCATCTACATTTTTGGGTTTTTATTAAATGGTTGATCTATATGGGATTTGTGGAATCCAAAGCAGAAACATTGTTAAATAATGTGTCCAGAGGAAAACATAATCTCATGTTTATTCCACAGAGGCTTTTGGTTCTGTTTTGGGATTCATGAGCTCTCATGGGCCTTCTAAAAATTAGCAGATGTGAGTACTGTAATAGCTCAATAATGTAATCTGTCTGGCATCAGGAGCCCTCTTTTGCAGAAGCTAAGTGTCTTTTGATATGTGATGCAGTCCCATAATGTTATAAAGCTCTCTGGCTTCACCAGGGAGTAAATGACTGAGTATCAGCAGTTTGTAAAGCCTTTTAATACTGCTGAAAGAATAGATAATGACAGTGTACAGTACTGGAACAAAACAATAAAGACTGGGATATACAAAAGTTGATGGCCACTTAGTTTCTAAAATAATTACAGTTCATGTGGTTTTGGCTTTTACAGCTTTGGAGTATAAATTCCTTTTCTTTTTGTTGAGTTTCTATGGAGTGTTATTTAGGAAACACATTTCTGCAAGAAAACTGTCAAATGTTTAGCCACAGAAAGCAAAAACAGTTCTTTGAAACCTGTCATCTAGTCATCTGTCCATATATTCATTAGTTTTTGAAATGCCACCAAAGCAGACATGAATTAAAAAGGAAAAAGTTGTTTTGAAAGAGGATGCATCCTTCTCATGTTAAAATTTGTAGTAGAGTTTTGTAAGGAAATTACTGACCTAATCTAGTGGCAAGATGAAAGAAGAAATTGAATATTCTGCTTGGAAAAATTAAAAAAAAAAAAAAAAAAAATTTGAATTTGTGGAGTATTTACAAAAAGCTTTTGTTTTGTAAATGCTTTAAAGCAAATCATGATAGTGTAGAAAAAAAGGATGGGCAGACTCTCTGGGAATGGTAGAAAGTCTTTTTTTTGTCTACCTACTGCAGCACTCTCTCAGTCAAATGGCAAAAGGAAAGGCTCTACCTACTGTCACTGCCAGAGGATTACATTCACCTCTGCACAAAAAGTGTACTTTCTTTCACCAAGAAAGGTTAATGTGCTTTTCGTTGTATTCTGTAGTCAATAAGATGGTGTGTAAATTAAGTTTTAATTTCTGAGTACAGCGCCTTTAAACCTCCAACTAGCTTAGTAGAAAACGTCCTGTGGAAGATCTTGTGCCCATCAGCATCCTTCTATTATTGTTAGTTAATGCCTTTGGTGCTTCTTTCATGTTCAAAGTACCTGTCTCCCTTTAGAAAACAAAATAAATAGTTATTTATTGTTATCAGATAAAGCTTCCTGATAGACTTACTTAGCTACTGCAGTTTGTCTTGACACAGCTAAACTCAGCTAAATGCTTTTCCACTCAGAAACATTTCTCCACAGAGAAACCTCCAAACAAATAAAGGATTCCTACAGATTTGAAAAGATGATAGCTGGCATGTGTATTATCACTCACAACACTGAAAGAGAGGGAGAAGCTTAAATAGAGCCTAAAAAGTGTCAGTGGCCTGGGCAAAGTGGGGGCAGTGAGCTGCTCTGCCGGGGTGCTGCCTGAAAAGACCATGAAGCTTTGAACACAAAAATAGCACTGGATTAATTTTTGAAAGAATGTCACATTGGACTCTTATAGATGAATTAAATGCATTTTTAAAATCTACTTTTTGGAATAACCTACACAGTGGGATGCCTCTTTGGCCAGCATTCATGTCAAAAGCAGTAATTCTCTTACTGTATTGACAGTGCTTTAAGAGTTTTTTTTCCTTTTTTTTCTTCCTAAAAGGACAGTTGAAAGGAAATTAGTAGCCAGAACCTTTCACAAATCTTTATTCTCCTACGAGCTGCTCCTTACTATGGCACACAGTTTAACTGATTACTTAGCGAAAATAGATTTAAAGTTCTGATATTAGCTTCATGAGTTCTAATGGAGAATGTTGGGTAATTCTCCCTCTTTGTCACATTCCAGCATATTATATTAACCTAATGTATTTTCAGTCAATGATCTGTCTTTGTTTGCACCCCTTTTCCACAAATATTTTAAATGTAAGTTTTCATATTCCTTTTTAATACCTGATTTGACTATTGGGTAACTTAATGATATAATTTGCAAACTGGTGTGCTAATGGAAAAGCTCTCTTGTGCTGGATGTGTTGAGCACAGGAATCACAATCAGGGTGTATTTTTAAAGGAATGTACTCATCAGAGCAACAAACTCTCATTATGTTGAGAAATACAGCTTTAATTTGTTACACGGCAAACTAAGTATTTTCACACGTGTATGTGTATATGTATGTGTATATATACACATATATTATTAATTTTGTAGGTATATAATGCTAGTAACTTTGTCATTTATGTATACAGTAATTTTTATAGAATAATAGAATGGTTTGGGTTGGAAGGAACCATGTGCAGGGACACTTTATACTAGACGAGGTTGCTCAAGGCCCCATTCAGCCTCTCTTTGGACACTTAAAGGGATGGGACAGCCACACCTTCTCTGGGCAGCCTGTTCCAGTGCCTTGCCATCTTCATAGTAAAGAATTCCTTCCTAATATCCAATCTAAACCTACCTACCCTCTTTCAGTTTAAAGCCGCTCCCCCTTGTCCTGTCACCACTTGCCCT
Organism: Dasyornis broadbenti; assembly: GCA_013397935.1. Lineage (NCBI taxonomy): Eukaryota > Metazoa > Chordata > Aves > Passeriformes > Dasyornithidae > Dasyornis > Dasyornis broadbenti. The sequence continues at coordinate 4,238,992 of VZRN01004857.1, forward strand.
TGTTAAGAGTCCCTCTCCAGCTTTCTTGTAGGTCCCCTTTAGGGACACTTGTAAGTCTCCCTGGAGCCTCCTCTTCTTCGGGTTGAACAAGCCCAGTTCTCTCAGCCTGTCTTCATAGGAGAGGTGCTCCAGTCTTCTATCATCTTCTTGGCCTTCCTCTGGACTTTCTCCAACAGGTACATGTCTTTCTTGTGTTGAGGTCTCCAGAGGTGGATGCAGCATTCCAGGTGGGGTCTCAAGAGGGCAGAGTAATGGGGGAGAATCCCCTCCCTGACCGTGCTGGCCAAGCTGCTTTCATGCAGCCTAGGACACATTTGGCTTTCTGGGCTGCAAGTGCCCGTTGCCAGATCATGTTGAGCTTCTCATCACTAAAACCCCCAAGTCCTGCTCCTCAGGCCTGCTCTCAATGCATTCTCTGCCCAGCCTGTACTTGTGCTTGGGTGTGCCTGCATCCTGACCCAGGTGAAGGATCTTGCACATGGCCTTGTTGAACTTCATTAAGTTCACATGGGCCCACCCCTCAAGCCCACGAAGGTCCCTCTGGGTGTCATCTCTTCCCTCCAGCATGTTGACCACACCACACAGCTTGGTGTTGTCAGCCAATTTGCTGAGATGCACTCGGTCCCAATGTCCGTGTTGCCCACGAAGATGTGACACAGCACCAGTCCCAACCCCGACCCCTGAGGAGCACCAGTTGTTACTGGTCTCCACTTGGATATTGAATCGTTGACCACAGCTCTCTGAATGTGACTATCCAGCCAATTCCTTATCCACGGAGTGGTCCATCCATGAAATCCATTTATCTCCAGTTTAGGGACAAGGATGCCATGTGGGGACAGTGTTGAACGCTTCACACAAATCCAGGGAGATGATGTCAGTTGCTCTTCCCTTATCCATCAATGCTGTCATCTTGTTGTTTGTCAGGCACAGTTTGGTCTTAGTGAAACCATGTTGACTCTCACAAATCACCTCCTTACCCTCTGTGTGTCTTAGCATTGTTTCCAGGAGATTCTACTCTCTATGATCTTGCCAAGCACTGAGGTGAGACTGATCTGCTTGTAGCCCCTTGGGTTTTCCTTTGCTTCCTTTTGTAAAAATGGGGGTTATATTTCCCTTTTCCAGTCAGTGGGAACTTAACTGACTGCCACAGCTTCTCATATATGATCAATAGTGTCTTAGTCATAATTTTCCTATCTTTAGAAATAAAAGCCTTCAAATACAAAATTTATGCTATTTATAAAATACAACCTGTTAAATATATGTGAAGGATGGTACCATGTTAGAATTATTTTTCAGGAAACTGCATACATTGGTGTATGGTAGTTGCCTACAGTTTTTTGAATTATTTTATTCCTGATACACCAAATACAGTAATGTATTCAAGTACAGTTTAAAAGGTTGGTGGATATTGGATTTCCCTGACTGAGTTTTATAAAGGTTTGACATTCCTTTTTGCATGACTTATGGAGTTTGCAGAATATATTGCTTCTCTTCAGAATTAAAAATTCACATATCTAACAGCCTACACTAGGGGCAATGCCGCAGCCCATTAGAAAGAAATACAAGGACATGCTTCAACATAAAGATGGGAAAAATAAAACGTCTATGCCAGGTTTTTTAATAAAAATGTACAGTGAAATTTATGAATGCATCTGTCATCTTATGAAATGTGTCTGAGACTTGGTGAGAGAAAAATCATTATGGACTTTACAGGCTGCTGTGCTCTTGTGATACAGACATGTCACAGGAAGTATGTGAGGGCAGGAGATCCAATTCTGTTCTCTTCTTCCCTGTGTGTGTTAAAAGAAATTCTGCCGAGGATAGTACAATTCTGTGCATGTGAAGCACTATAAATAAAGTAGAACTCAGTCCAAGTTAGTGTTCTTGATAGATTGTTACATCTGGAGTCAATTTTCTATGAGGTAGAAATTTTAGTGCAGGATTTTTAATGTTAGGAGTACTATAGGATTATTTGTTTATGGCATCCAGCATTGAATTTATTTAAACCTGAAAGTTTTACAATCTGGAAGGAAATGGGATGCCATAGTGAAAAGTACTTTAAAAAGAAAATGTGGCTGTGAATCACAGACATGTGGAGAAACTGTGTCCTTGCTGAAGGTCATGGAAAAGAATGTCTGAATGAAAGTCATTCAGAATAATCAGCTGTTCAAAATACTGGACGGCTGATTAGTCTGAATGAAAAAGCCAAGCATAAACAAAATTTGAAGACTGTGACAGAATTCCTTGAGAAAAGCAGTAAGTCTGCAATTCTGGGAAGGTCTTTCCGTAGCAAAGTAGATGAAAAGAAAGCCTGTTTGGGAGGCTGTCTTTGAGGAACATATTTTGACTTTTATGTACTTGGTAGTGATTTGAAAAATCAGTGGATGTTGCTGACTCACTGTTCATTGAGTCAAATGGCTTAAGTCAGAAATACTAGGATCTTTATTTGATTATTTTAAATAATATTACATACCTATTTTCGGATGTTTGACTCTACTTCAGAAGTAATTGTCCTCAGCTTTGCAGAATATTCCTTGTAGTGCTTCAGTAGGGAGGAACAGAGTCAACATAGAGTGGTGGGAATACTTCAGTATTACATTCACCTCGCTCAGACCCATGGAGTCTCAGGCTGGGGGTACAGTTTCACATGATGCTTTGCCCTGTTTAATTTCAGGCTGTCATCCAAAAGTAGTTCCTCTGAGGAAATCTCTGTCTTGTCAGAGCCTAATATTTTCTTGCAGAGGTTTGTTTTCTCTTGGATCGATAAACTGATGTAGCTCACTGGGGATGCTACAATCCTTAAATGCGAGGGGAGAGGGCAGGAACTTGCAGTGAGGAGCAGAAGAGCTCAGGACCTCTCCATATCTTCTTGACAGCTATTTCTCTTTAGTTCAGAGCAAGTCTAGTGGGAAAATCCACCATTAAATAAAATACTTACTTTTTCATTTAAGTAAAAGGGAATGCTGGAGAGAATGCTTTTGCAACATTCTTGCAAAAAAAAGGAGTATAGCCAGTGAATGGATAGGCCTAATTCCACCCCTTCACACACACAGGTTCTATTTTAATTTGTGGAAATCATTTTGCTGTGTAATTCTATGACTCTGCCCAGCAACCCAAAGAAGAAAAGTTGTTGTTCAAGTCTCTACGAGCCTCCCTTTTTTTCATATCTGCAGCTGTTTAGGGTGTAGGAAGATTTAAATACTGAAAAGTACCTTCTAATAAAGTACTTCAGTGATCAAGTGATTACAGTGATTGCTGGCAAGTAAAAAGGTAAACTACTTCTCTAACCTGGCCCGTAATTTTTTTTTATAGTAGCAAAATTAATTGTATAGCTAAGTTCATTTCTACCCAGCACTCAAGTTAGTTCAGGTTTAATTGTATTTGTTTTCTCAACTCAGATTTTACTGGGGGCTTTTTTTGGTGCAGATGTCTTGACTCAAATACATCGAAGTGGTTCATTTTGCTAAAACAACAGTTTAACTACACTTCTGTTAATTTTAAATCTTTGAGCCTTTCCTTCCGCTTTCTGTTTTCCCCATGACATTCAGTATCTCTGCCAAACCAGTGCAATGACTTAGGTAAACTTTCTCTGTTTAAACATGTGAGAAAGAGTATGTGTGAAGTTCAGAGAGTCTTGGTCATGCCAACTCTTGGCTTTATGTCTGGAAATTCTTGTTTTTCACATTACACAAAAGGTATATCATACTTTTCCCAGCATATACTAATGTGAATACATCTTGCAGCATTGAAAATAGCCGAGATTATCAGCCGTTGTGGAAAAAGAGGAATGTGGTTTAATTAAACACAAATTTATTATCTTACCTGGCAACTGCCCAACAGCAAGCATTATATGTGAAAATCCATTTAATCTGTTGGATCCAACCTCATGCTGGGAACTCACTATCAAGATTAAAGAAGAGTGAGAAAAGATCTTATTCCATCTTTACCTTCTCCATGATTTCATGGAGGATTCTTCCAGGCGACTCCTTTACACAGAAACCAGCTCCTGTTACAGAATGGGTTATGAAGTTATAAATGGGACATGAGCGTGAATGTACAGATCCCTGTGATGCACTGTGGAAACCTGTTACATTTTTTAAAACAATGATACAGGGTACAAACTGGTTGGTCGCCTTTGTGTTCCACTCGCATTTCAAATGTGAGAAAACCAAAACACTTTAAGATATGAATCTTAAAGGAGACACAGATTCTTTCCCTTTCCTGCTCTTCAGGTTTATAGGAAAAGTATTCCTGTGCCCTGCTGAAAGCCCTAAATATGTTGATGCCTGTTTTTTGCTTTTTTCCTCTGGGAAGAGCAATCTTGCAAGGGTTCCTTTGCTCATTGCTGTTTGGTGACTGGTGACAGGCAAACAACATGACATAACCCCTTCCATAAATTTGATCCAATTCTGTCTAAAACTCAGTGCAAAACCTCAACAAAACAAAGAAAACCCCAACCAAACCCACAAAGGTAGAAAACCTCAACAACCTTCCATGCCCCCAATCTTTAGGACTTCTAATATATCTTGAATGGGAAATATTGTTTTCATGCATTTAGAGATGCAAGTTGATTTGCTGCCTTAAATTTGACTCTGACAGGGAACGAAGCTATTAATTTCAAGTTAAATGTTACCTGGAAAATTTGAACCTAACTGAATTGTAGAATATAGTTATGAATTTAACCTGTCATTTAGGTTAGAAACTGCTTACCAAATCATTGCAGCGAAACAGCTTGAATCAAGTACCAGGAAGGAAGGAATGAGGGCTGGGAGAGGGGCTGCCTTAATTTTGCTGCCTGGATTTGCCAGCAAGTCTTAGCTATTGTAACTGACTTCTGTGAGAGGGTATTATTGATTTAGTATTTTATTGATCTGACAGTAAGACAAGCCATGTCTCAAACCCTCTTCTTCAATATGAGGTAGACTGTTCTTATTCAAAGTCTGATTAAGGTTTTTTCCGTTGATGGGCTTTATATCCCATCACCCTTTCTCTTCACAGATGGCTACACTCTCAGCAGTATGGAGAATAGCTTTTCTGTCAGTCTGGTGGTGCTGGCTGGCTTACAGCTTTTGGGAAGGAGGGAAGGAAGGGCCACCCCTTTCTGTCTTCTAGAAGGAATGGTGCTTAGGAGAAATCAGGATGAGGGAGGGAGAGATGCAGTACATTCACAACTGCTTGTCTAAGGAAGGTCTTGCCTTGATTTCTTCCTCCTTTTTGGAAGGAGACCCTCCAGTTCTGTTGTGTACCCACACAGTGGCAGCCCTCACAAACATCATGAACCTACATGGTGGGTAAAGCTGCGTTTTTGTTAGTGCTACATCCACGTGAAGCTTTTCCCAGGAGCCCTACCTTAGGTTTCAACTTCTTCCCATAGACCACATGGAAAATTTGGTAAGACATCCGCATTTCCATAAGTCTTGATTTCCAGAAGAACTGCTTTGAGATATGCTATTCTTTTGAGCAAATCTGAATTGGGAATTGAAGCTGTGGAACCCTACGGAATAATGCCTGAAGGGAAGTTAAAGGTGAGACTGAAAACCAGGCTGGTTTCAGAGATGTAAGAACAGAAGATCAAAAATTACTTTCTTCCCTATGGTGCAGTAGTTTCTACATGTCCTTACAGACCCAATTAAAATAACATTTGATTAAAATGAATACAACAAAGCACAGTTTTAAATGGTACTGTATCTCTAGATAAATTGAAAAACCACCAAAATTTAATTATATATTAAAGATTAAAGAGTACTTTCTGGTCTTAGTTATATTACAGTTTCTCTAGTGTATAAGCAGTGAGGCAATTTCATGTAAAATTAAAAATCCTTGGACAACAGCATCTCTCTCAATTCAAATTAGCATGTCTGAGAAAATAATTCTGGTCTTTAATGTTGATTTATAGCAAATATTCATTCTTTATGTGCTGAAATCCAAAACTGTTACGCTAATATGGCTGTATCACGTGCAGGTGTTGCTTGAGAGTCAAGTGAACAGTCCTTTGTATTTTCTTTGAAGGATCAATATTTCAAGATGTGTGAAGGAGAAGGGTCTGACTGACAAGCTGCCTTGATACACTGTTACTCTAACTATGACTGGATTGACTGAAAATTGCCTCAAAGAGTAAGATAATTTATAAAAACTATAAAGCTTAGCCAAGTGTTTGAAGTAATCAGAGCTAATGAGGAATGATTTATTTTCACTTTTTAAATGTCTTGCTTTCACTTTTATAGTTTCTTGAAGCTTTTCTTTCTGAAATATTCATATTTTATACTGCATTTGCATGAAAAAGATGCATTAGATGTTACAATTGCAAAAAAAATTAGAACTGGCAAAATCAAATTAAATAATTTCTAATAGTTGTGCTGTGAGTAATTACTCTTAGTGTACCTGTGCTATTGGAGAGAAATTTGGTTTTCATTTTTGTGTCTGTCTAGAAATTTAGCAAGTAACCTGGCTTAAAAAATTATGGTTTGGAAAGAAAATGGATACATACTTATAAAACAGTGTCTTTTCATAAGAATAGGAATTCAATTAATTTCAGTGCTGCCTTGTTTCTCTGCCTAGACATATTGTCATAAAAAGTAGATATTACTTTGGAAGTCTCACTTTGTAATACAAATATTATATGTGTATATATGTAAATAAGCTATTTTTAATTTTGAATCATTAAATGTAGTCATTCTCCAGTGTGGATAAAATAATATGCTTATCAGTCTGCTAGTACCAATTTACAGTGTGGTTTACACATTCTGTGGTGAAATGGTTTTGCAGTACTAATGACAGAATTTAAGGAATATTATTTTTTTTTAGTTATATTGTGATTTTGTATTTTGTTTTCCTCTTGCAATGCTCTTTTTCCTTCACCTTGAAGAATCTTTCTCTAATTCAGTATTTGTTACGAATTCTGTGGGAGGATATCATGTATGCTTAGGATGGTATTCCTATAATGAGAGAGAGAGAGCACTTTTCATGGAAAAAAGCATTTCATCATCCATTGTTGTGACTGTGCAAAACTGTGATGAGCTTATTTTAAAAGGAAAAAATTACTGTTCTTGCAATGTGTGCTGTTTGCATGTGAGAATTGGATATAAAGGATAAATTATTTTTAAAAAGTCAAAGCAAACAATAGTGAACATGACACTTTGAAAGAAATTTCTTTTATCTCTTCAGTGGTAATATGTATGTGAAATTCAAATGATTCTGTGGACAATGTAAATTTTTACATCAAAGTGTAATGTTTACTTGCATAATAGATCTAAAGTCCTGGGTAAATTTTTTTTGTTTCATTAATGAATAGTATAGACATTAAAAAAAAAAGAAGAAGAAGAAGCAGAGAAAGCTATTTCCCAGTTAGGGAACTAACTGGATTAACTTCTTGATGAATAAATGAGCTTTTTTTACCCTTAAGGTTTGAATTAATGATTTTATAAAAAGGTGTACTGAGGCTGTAGTTATTTGCTTTGTCCTATTCTGCCTGCTTAAATTGCACCTGAAATTATGTTATTTCAGTGGTGTTAAGCGCCTTCTCTGATTCTTTTAAATGGAAAATTGAAAATATTCTTAACATATAAAATATATTTCAAATGAAAGAGCAACAGCATGGAAATGTAGGTTAGCACATCCCATTTAGGTTTCAGTTTGATAACGATGTTTTAAAACTCTATTAGAAGTGCGAGATTTATTGTGAGAATTAAGCTGCAGGGTTTTATTTTTCATATATTAAACTAAAAAATACTTTCAATTAAAAAGCATACTAATCCTTTAACATCATAATAGCAGAGAAATTTTCCACAACAATTTAAATTTCCAATTTACATAAACGTGAAATGCATAACAATAGATATTTATATTTCTGAATAAATTCTCTTTTTTTGGTCTTTGATAATGTAGGTACAAGAAAATGGCTGGGGAACAGAGATTTAATGGCATCAGCTGCAGTTGAGATTATAAAACAAATCTTAATCAAACCAAGATTTGTTTAAGCCAGATGAAACCAGTCATAGATTTGATTGAATAACACCAACAAAATGAAGGATAAATCCTAAAAATATGAAATTTGGTAAATTGAATCAGTTATTTGAAGTTGTCTCACTGAAATAACCTAACAACATGGATCTGTCCATTTGGACGTGTGTGGTTTAATAGTCAGTGTCAGTAAAAACAGCTAAAATCATGTAGTTTGTTTTAAATGAGAAGAAAAATATAGTAATAAATGGAAAGAAGGTGGTAGTTCTGGATAACAGTAGACTCCAAGGGGCAAGTAATAGCAGGTGCAATGCTGGTTCATCCAAAATCTCATCTCTGCTTCCGGAGTTTTGATCCAAGGCACTTATCCTGCTCTGACCTGAGAATGTTGATTTTTACAGAACTGTAGTATCACAGAATGGTTTAGGTTGGAAATGAAGTCTAGTATCATCACATCCAGCCATTAACCCAGCACTGTCAAGTCCACCACTAAACCATGTCCCAAAGTGCCACATGTACATGTCTTATAAACACCTCCAGGGATGGTGGCTAAGCCACTTCTCTGGGCAATCTGTTCCAGTGCTTGACCACCCTTTCAATGAAGAATTTTTTTCTAATATCCAGTCTAAACCTCCCCTGGCACAACTTGTGGCCATTTGCTCTTGTCCTGTCAGTTGTTGCTTGGGAGAAGAGGCCAACCCCCACCTGTTACAGTCTCCTCTCATAAGGTCCCACTTCAACCCCCAGCTCCCTCAGCTGCTCCTCATCAGACCTGTGCTCCAGACTCTTCACCAGCCTCATTGCCCTTCTCTGGACGTGCACCAGCACCTCTATGTCTTTCTTGTAGTAAGGGACCCAAAACTGGACACAGGATTCAAGGTGCATCTCCATCAGTGCTGAGTGCAGAGCACTGTCCTGGTCCTGCTGGCCACACTATTTCAGATACAGACCAGGATGCCATTGGCCTTCTTGGCCATCTGGGCACTGCTGGCTCATGTTCAGATAACTGCTGGCCAAAGCCTCCTTTTCCACCGGGCTGCTTTCTAGACACTCTTCCCTCAGTCTATAGCACTGCCTGAGCTTGTTGTGACCCAAGTGTAGGACCTGGCACTTGTTGTAACTCATACAGCTGGCCTTGGACCATTGATCCAGACTGTCCAGATCTCTCTACAGAGCCTTCCTGCCCTGCAGCAGATCGACACTCCCACCTCACCTGGTGTCACCTGCCAACTGACTAGGAGTGCACTTTATCCCCTTGTCCACATCATCGATAAAGATACTGAACAAGATGAGCCCTGCTGGGGAACACCACTGGTGACTGGCTGCCAGCTGGATGTAACACCATTCACCATCACTCTCTGGGCCTGGCTATCCAGCCAGTTTTTTACCAGCAAAGATTATGCCCTTCCAAGTCATGGGAAGCCAGGATTTCTTCAGGATAATGCTGTGGGAAACGGTGTCAAAGGCTCCCTCATGCACTAAGTGGGTCACTTTGTCATAGAAGGAGTTCAGGTTGCTCAAGAAGGACCTACTTTTGCCTGAACCCCTGGTTGTCCTGTATGTGACACAAGATGGCACTCAAGGTGATCTGCTTCATGAGCTTCCCTGGCACCGAGATCAGGCTGACAAGACTGAGTTCCCTGGATCCTTCTTCTTGCCCTTCTTGTATATGAGCATCACAATAGCTGACCTACAGTCAGCTGGGACCATCCCAGTTAGCTGGGACCATCCTAGTTAGCTGGGACTGCTGGTCAATCATGGAGAGTGGCATAGTGAATACTTCCACCAGCTCCCTCAATACGCTTGGGTCAATCTCATCCAACCCCATAGACTTGTGTGTCTAAGTGGTGTAGCAGGTCAATGATCATTCCCTCTTGGGTTATGGGGGCTTCATTCTGCTCCCTGTCCCTGTCTCCCAGCTCAGGGGGCTGGATACCTGGAGGACAACTGGTCTTGTTATTAAAGACTGAAGCAAAGAAGGCATTAAGTATCTCAGCCATTTCCTCATTCTTTGTCATTGTGTTTCACCCTGCATCCAATACAGGATGGAAATTCTCCTTGGCCATTCTTTTGTGGCTGATGCAATTATAGAAATGATTTTTATTGGTTTCTACAACAGTAGCCACATTAAGTTCTAATTGGGCTTTGGCCCTTCTAATTTTCGCCCTGCCTAAACTCACACTGTCTTTGTAATCCTACCAAGGTGCTTGCCCCTTCTTCCAAAGTTCATACACTCTCCTTTTTTTCGCTGCTTCAAGCCAAACGTCTCTGTTCAGCCAGGCTGGTATTCTCTGCCCATTTACATTTCACTGGTCTGCTTTTGTCCACTAGCAAGAGAGTAGACCAAAGAGCTGTATGAGGAGTACAATACCCATGATTTGTACTTCAGAGTGAAAGGTCCAGATGGTTACAGTCCCAGCAGCCTGTGCTGAAGTCCCTCTGTTTCCATGTCAATATCATGTTGGATACTTTCAATTTCTCTGCATCTGACTTAATGTACATGAAATTTTAACACATAATTTCAACCTTTATGTCTTTAAGTATGTGCACACTTTCCTTTTTTCCTTTCCCATCCCAAGACATAATATTTATTCGGAATCTTCTCAAACTCATTGCAGCATTTTGCTTCAACAGTTGCCTCTGCTGCACCTTCACTCTTCTCTCCCCTCAACTCCAAGCTCAGAGAAGTGTCTGTCCTGACCTCTCTCTGGGTCAGTCTGCCACCTCATGGATTAATTAACAATTGATATTTGTAGGCAAAAGACATTTTAAAAAGATATTTGTAGTGCATCCAGACCACTCTGTGCCTTACTCCTGGACAACATGAGAAACCCTGGCAGAACTTACCTGTGTTGTGGTGGTGAGCGAACAGGCTAACTTTTACCTGTTAAATAGGTGTTGTACATAGGTGGCTAGTCCCGATCTGCCATGTCCAAAAAATGTACCCAGGGCAGCTAGCTGGAGTTTGTACAGTTTGTTCCCTCTGCACTGTTTACCCTCCTTTGTTCATGTACTTATTAGGGTTTTATATCTGACAGAATGCCTTAGTCCTCAGTTTCTGGCACTGTCCCTGTTCTGGGTGACCTCCTGTTTGGCATAACTATTCCAACATTTCATGCTAATATTAGTGGTTTCTGCTCTACTTCCCCAAGGGAGAAGTTGCCCTGTCTGTGAATCAGATTCTGCTCTTTTGCACATTATGGCTTTCACAAGAACATCTCCAGGATCGCAGGAATACTTCTGGACAGTCTGTGCTTTTGGGGTTAGCTATAGGGATGCAAAGAAGGTAATTAACGAGTATAATACAAAATGTATTACCTTCTCCTTAGGTAGCTCTCTAAAGGCCGTGCTCGGAATTCTGATGGGTAGAAAAAAATTAGGAAAATAGAAGAAAGTCCATTTCATCTCCCTGGTGAAGAAATTGACATTTCAGGGAGTGTTTCACCTGAGCATCCTCTTTACATATTTACAAGGAACTGAACTGGGAGTTTTCACTCATGGTGAAGGTGCATTTTCCTTTTGCCCACTCTACAGTTCTCCTGGTTCTGTTTGCACACTATGGTATGGCTTTGTAGCAGGCTGATGATACATTGATATTTTTTTTCATAAATGATGTTTTCTTCTATTGCAAAACCTTTCAGAGGGAAGGAGATGGGCTACTTGAAAATGTTTGTTTTGTTGAAGTTTGTGCTAAATTATTTGTACTTAATGAGCGACAATATTATTTGTATGCTTCTAAAAATGTCAAAGCATGAGGAACCAGCCTAATGATACCATCATCTAGGTACCTGTTTTTACCATCCACATGCTGTAAAAATGTGTTTTCATAGTTTGTTTTCTCTCATTCACTCTGAATTCTTTCTAAATTACTGAGAAATTTAATGATCAAGCAGAATTCTTTCCTCTCATTGATCCCCGTATTTAGATATTTGCTTCAAGCCAAACTAGCTCTCTCTAAACCTATGCAAGTTATGATTTTACTCCCTCCTTTGTAAACTCGTGCTCTTCAGCAGATTTGCAAAGTTACACTCAATTCAAGTATCTCAACCAAGTTTTTGAAAGGCAGTAAAGTATGTATACATGCATAAGAGATCAAGCATATTGGTCCAGGCTGTAATGACTCCAAAGGACTACTGAAATAGATGTCACTAAACTATTAGTTTTATGCTCCATTCCATCATTTGTTTTATGTGAGGAAGTAAAAAGGGTGAAAGAGTCTGAATCCAATCAAGAATTTCAAGAATTTAGGACATCAGAAAGGACCCAAGCAAGACTGAAACATCTGTTTAAATTTGCAATACAAAAGTGCTGCTCAGATGCTGTCTTGACTCTGGAGGCATCTAAACTTGCCGGGCTTACTAGGCTTACCTCCCTGTTTGAGGCCTATCCACAGCTTTGCTCAGCAATGTATATAGTCACCTCAGCCAAAGCAGTTTATCATTTAAGCTGAGCAGGATCTAGAAAGTGTGTGCTGCCCTGTTTAAATCCTCAGAAGGGCCAAATCCAATATAGGCCCTCAGGGAATATGTAAGACAACTGTAAAAGGACAGATTAGCCTTGCTTCAGTGTTTTAAAAATCAGCTCTAAGTGGCTGCTGTCAAGATTCAAGTCTGTGACACATGACTGAGCTTACAGGCTTACCTGCAGCCCTTAATTAGACATTTGACTTCTGTGCTTAGTTGTTTGGGGTTTTTTACCCAGCATTTTTGGTGCTCATAGATTGTACTTCTTGAGCAGACAGTTAAAATAAGAATGGAATTTTTAAGGACCTCTATCCTTGCTTTTTTAGCTGTATCCCAGTGCTCATAGTGACTTACCAGAGAACTCCAGTTAGCAGCTATGAAATTTTATGGTGTTCAGGGAAGAACAGTGCTAACCCTGCTCATTCCTGTCAGGGCCAGAGGAGTCAGCCTCATGCAAGGGTGCATCAGCTGTGTGGGTGTCTGATGACCTGGTACAAGTGCAGTTCAGCAGCAGCGCAAAATGGGTGGATAATTGAAGCAGTTCTCTGTTGGTGGTTCAGAAGTTGATGCTGAAGTTATGCTGGAAGCGGTCGGATCTCACTGTGCTGGGCTCTGCAGATGTACAGTCAGTACTGATACTTGTGTTGAAAGAGCGTCTGCTCCCGTGGCAGATGTGTTGGTCATTGCCATGGTGGAGACAAGCAGGCAAATCCTTGGGTTTTATTATAGGACCAAGTCTTAGGAACAGAAACAGGGTCAGCACTGTTTTCTGAGGTACTCCACAACCATTTTCTTCTCTTACTGTTCTTATATTATTTCAAGTAACATGACAAATTGGAAGAAAATTTATGATGCATCTTATTAGGGTGGAGAGCTCCTTTAGTCATAATAACCATTAGTAAATATTGAATAATATGTGTTGAAGATACATAATTTTATGTAATTCAGCAAGTCAAGTTGCGGTGGGTTTACCTGTGAGTTCCAGAGGAGCCAGTGGGGGAGATTTCTGGTTCACAGGTTTCATTTTTAATATGTTCTTTAAGACTGGAAGAAAGCTGGTGTTCTGCCCAGATTCAGAATAGACAAGCAGATTGAGCAGGGTAAATATAGCCTGATATAAATCACAGTGAACATATGGAAAAAGCTGACTGGGGACTCAGCTGATGGGGAATTAAAAGCCTTGAATAAAATTGATTCTGCTCAACAGAGTTTTATGGAAAGTAGGTCTTGTAAAACAAATGATTGGCAAAAACTTAATTTTAATCTTTTAATATCTGATAAAATGACAAGTTTGGTAAGATCATGGTGTCAGTGTAAAAGACTTTGGAAAACATTTGAATTATTGCCTTGTGAAACTAATTAATAAAAACATGACTTGAACTATATAACAAAACAGACCAGACTTTGAATAACAAATCAGCTGGCAGGTCTTAATATAGGATTGTCAATAAAGACGTTTCAAGGACTAAGTGGCTTTCCTATAGTGGAAAATAGAAAGTGAGAGTAGAGAGACTGCAAATTGTGTCTGGATTGTGGAAAGGAAGGAGATCACTACGAATGCTTAAGTACAGAGCCAAAACAGTAATGCTGAGTGCAGTAACAGTTCAGGAGTGTGACCAGGCTGATGATTTTTTGCTGTATATAGAACTGCTGAGAACATGTAGAGTGTGGCACACAAGGCCATCTGCCTTTGTTAAAATAGCTTGAAAATGGCTGAGTGCATATAACCATCTAACACTAATAAGTACCTGAAGCATCTGAGTTATCACTGAGGAGATCTTGTTGAATTCAGGAGTTCTGTCTGCATAATTCCCTTTGAATGAATGTCCCTATAGCATGTACAGTGTAGCCAAATCCAAAGCAATGGGTTTAACCTTCATAAACAGGAGGTCACAGAAGATGATTTAGTATTCCCTGATGACTTTAAAAGAGAGATTTATAGTAGATTGTGGCAAATGAAAAACTTGGAGGAAAGCAGTGTGGTGTTTTCCAGGGTTATAGAGGATGAGAAATAGTTCTACTGTGATGTACTTTTAGAAAAATTTTAAAATTATTTCTTTTTATGTACACTTCTATTCAGACACTCTAGAGCTATGTGTCCTGTGGTAAGTAGATTAAGACCAGCTACCTGGAAATAGACCATAACTTGCATAACTTACGCCTAATAGGTAAGAGATGGATGGGGAAAGCAAACCAGTGGGGGCTGAGTTGACTACAAGATTATTCAAGAGCAGAATTTTGAATACTATTCAGGCCTGTCAGCCCATACATGGGTGTTTAGTCTATTATGTCATGCTACCTCCATAAAAGTAGTTAGAATAAAGGCAATATCTAAATAGCATTATTGTTTCTATTAGTGCTGTGTCTGTGCTGCTTAGGTAGTATAACACTAAGTGCATTGTTATCTGTTTCTGTTTGAAAGATTTTAAATTAAATAATTGTTTCCAATTAGACTTTTTTTTAATGTGACGTATTATTGCAAATGCCAGATAAGCTAAAAAAAGAAGTGTGAAATTTGAAACCATTTCTTCAAAAATATGTTAAATAATCCTATTGATACTTGCATAGTTAGCATAGTTGTACAAAACACATAAGCCCTGTAAAGGTCTTCCATTAAGTGATAAGGGTATTACAGTTGTCCTCAAAAGCAAGAATTTTGTGCTTTTTGATTACAATCTTCAACACTTTTTTTTTAATGTACAAGTCATTAAATACATTCACATCATTAGAAATGATGAAATGAATAATTGGTGATGCATCAAATCTCTGTGAAGCAATATTACATTTAGAAAATACGGTCTAACTTTGCACTAGGTTGATTTCAGTAAATGGACTTCCTTACACTCCTACATTCTGATAAAGAAATATTGCAGCAGCGCTTATAAGGAAATTAAAGATGCCATATGCTTGTGTTGAAGCCAGGTGGAGGAAAAATGTGTCCCCTCTGTCTGAGAGTGTGTCTGTCTGTATTAATACCCCAATAAAGAATTAGTATTATTCAGTACTGGTATAGTATAGTAACAAATACTCTGTGTGCCCATGTGTGCATGGATGTTTGCTCTGCAGTCATGGATGCTGTTCAGTTGTTAACACCCTCTTTGGCAGATATTGACCTGACCCAATCGTAATTCTCCTATGGAGCCTGGACATGATTCAGGGAGTATCAGACTGAGCAGGTAGTATGGAGACTCCTTCAGAGGGGAAGGATATAATGATGTACCAGTGTCTTTTTTCCAAGTAGCAAGCAAAAGGATAAGAGGAAACAGCCTCAAATTGCTCCAGGGAAGGTTTAGATGAAATATTAGGAAAAATTTCTTTACTGAAACAATTATCAAGCACTGGAACAGACTTCCCAAGGAACTGATTGTGTCTTCATCCCTGGAGGTATTTAAAACACATGTACCTGTGGCACTTAGAAACATAGTTAAATGATGGAGTTGGCAGTGCTGGGTTCACAGTTGGGCTAGATGATCTTAAGGATCTTTAACAACCTCAACAATTCTGTGGTTCATTTGCTCTTGAGCTCTTAAAATCGAGGTGATCCTTGTCCCTTTTGATTTACAAAAAGGAGTCTTGAATTCTGCCTCCCAAATGATCCCTTCCATATACATGCTGTTTTTCCTAGCTCCTTCAGTGTTTGCAAAGTATCCGGTTTTGCTGTTTGTAGCCAAATGGTCCCACTGGGAACAAACTGTGTTTTGTGCTTATGGCATACAGGCTACCTCAGGCTCACTGGTGTTTTCATTCTTCTACTTTTGGCTTTCTGTGGCTCATTTGTAAAAAGTAGTTGTTGTTTTGTTTTTTTTTTTTTAATTTAAAAAGAGGTGGATGTCTCTCACTTGATCCTAGTTCTTCTGTCATACATACATAAAACCCCTGCCTTTTGAAATTATACTTTGTGATGAAGTACTACTGCACTTTGTTTATGCATTATTATTTACTTGACTCCTGTTTGCTACACCATAGCTTCAACCTTTAGTCCATGTTGTTAGTCACAATCAACATCTCAGCAAGAAGCACAGAACATATAACAAGTGATATTTTATTAAGTACATAGGAGGTATGTAGGTATAGAAAATCTTATTTTGTACAAATTGGTGAGTAAGCTCCTGAATGAACTGTCACTATACATGTGTTTTCCTATGAAAAGGGTAGGACAAAATGTCTGAGTTACAAGGGATCTTAAATAAATTATCTGGAGGAAAAGGCAATCTGCTGTATAAATATTTCAAATGTTGCAATTGAAGCCTTTACATTGATCTGTGCTTAGAGGCCTGGCCTTATTTTGTAGCAGATAATGTTATGTCAAAGCAATGTTTAGTTCTACATAACAGCTGTTGTATTCATACTAAATTATGCCAGATTTAATCTTGAATATATTCAGCAGAGCACCCAGTTGTGCTGGCAAACCTAAAATCATTTCCAGTAATGTTCTGTCGCAAACGTTTTGGGCACGTTACCTTTCTGAGGTTGACTTCCCTTATTATATCCAAACATCCCAGCAGCAGGTTCAATAGGTATCCTACTGGAACATTGCAGTAGCAGAGGTAGACAATATGAGACAATTTCTCAAGGGTATTAATTTCCTAATCACATTAATTGCACCTGCCTGATTCACTACTGCTTGTGTACTCATTTGTACTTGTTCAAAGCAAATGCAATTTATTTATAAAATACTCTCAAATCACTGCAACACTCATTTTACGTGTTGAAAGAACAAGACAATAAAGTGGATAATCAGATTTTCAGGCTTTCATAAAGAGAACTGAAATGTTGCATGGAGAAGAAACAATGAAAGTCAAAGTTCACTGTGCAATACTTCAAAGAGTATCCTGTAAATCCTGGGTCATTGCACAGAGAGGGCACCTTGATAATTGCAGTGATACTGTAACGAGGAGATGACATAAAGATCAGGAAAACAAAGTGTGAGAACCTAGTTTAACTGGAGAAGAGCAGACAGCTGTAGTTGACGGAATAAAATCAGCTTTTCTGGAGAGCACTTCATTGCAGGAAATGTGCTGGAGTGCTCTCAGGCATTCTCAAAAGAAGCTCTTCTCTTTCCCCATGCTCACTGCAGCAGGAGCGTAGTAAACTATATCTGCCAAAAATGGGATGGAGAAAACACTTCTCCCCTTCCCCACAGCTCAAACCCCTGCAATTTAGGGTGCTAATTTAAAATGTAGGAAAGTTCAGTTTATTTTTCCAGGAAAGTCTGAGTATTTTTCATGCATTCCTGATGTATGTCAACCACTTTCTGAGTATTTTGGAGGTAGGCATGCCACCTTGCCTGCTTGTGCAGTTCCAGTTTGTATAAATAATTATGCAAAGGCTAGAACTACAGTGTTCTCTTTTCTGATACATTTTATAATTTTTCTATTCTGCTGTGACAAATAATTAGTCGTTACGTTACGGTACACTGTCCTAGAGATAGTTTGGAATGTGAACAAGCAATTTACCCTCTCCTGTGATGCCCCAGTCAGCAGTTCCCAACAGCTCCATGTAGTACATGTCTAGAACTTTAACCTACTGGAATATTTTGATTTTGAAACAAAAATTTGTGTTACATATAGTGACAGTAAGAATGAGGGAGTTTGATGTTCTAGGTTAGGATGAGAGGTTGAGCTCTACACCTCAGTTCTAGTTTCCAGTTGCAGTCTCTGCTCAGATGGCTATACAAAGATCATTTACAGCAGCAATTAAGAGGGATAATTTCTTCTGTAATGTGAAAATTAAGGGAAATTCTTAGCATAGGCTGGTTTAAGTAACTTCAGTAAGCAGCAAACAGCTCGTTACTTAACATTTGTAAAGTGGCTGCTTCTTTGCAACTGTAACTCCTTGTGGACTCGATAGCGCTGTGTTTCATCTCTGTGGCCAGAGCTGAGGAAGCGTTCTCTTCAAGGTGAATTAATGATGATCACTGTGAACTTTCTGATCCGTCTGGCATCTGGGAAGTACTTTCTCAGCGAATGTCCATTTACTGAGAATGCATTGTGTAAGCATCATTTGGATTTCTAAGGCTGCATAGCTCTTTGTAGGTCACTGGTGATGCTGATGGGGCTTGCAGGCAGCTAGTTTTCACTCCTTCAACATTCTTCTCAGTTAGAGCTTGGTCCTGAATGCAAAAAGTAAGGAGGGAGCCAGAATCATTCTGTGTGGCTAATGTGATCTCTCATGCTTGGCTGAGGGGGGAAATCTAGCACATTTCAAAGAACAGATTTCCCTTAAGTTTCATTTCTGACACTTCGTCACATATGAAAGGAGGAGAAGGGTGTTTGAGAACATGCTGACAGTTAATTAGATTTTAGTTTCAGGCTAGAAATGACAAAGTATTTTGATGTTATCTATTTTGAGAGGAATCTGAAATCCAGGAATAGGAGCCTAGGTACAGTACATACAGTAGTACTGCAGCACCTTCATTAAATCTTCTGTATTCAGTCTACAGCTGTCCTATTAGAAAGAGTTCCAAAGTGGGGAGAAGCTGGGATACCTAAATGCCAGCTGCAGAAAGATTCCCCAGTTTACTTAGCAAATTCATGGCTTGACATGTTGGAGATGCCTGAAATAACTCTTTCCAAGAATGAAAAAGACAATAAAGGGTGCAAGGTGCTTGAAGGAGAGATGAGCTGGGCATTCAGAGCTGTAATCCACTAAATAGTTCAGAGGATTATTATCTTTAGTATATACTCTTTTTTAGCAAGATGGACTGACTGATGCTTTGTCCTTCTTAAGAAAGACATTTGTATTTCCATTCAATAAGGTTATAGGAGTTGTTCACTAGCTTCTTTAGGAAAGTGTTATGATCTGGGTGTCCTAAGAACTCATGGATTTCTTGGATTTCAGCAGAACACATGCTGTAACTCTTATCCTTGGATATAGTATTTAGACTGCTTGTATTTCATAGTATTATTACGATGTATGTGATCCTTTAACTCTCCATTGTATCTGCATATCATTCTTTTCATTTTCTTTTTATTTACCAGGTTTCTTGTCTATACCTACAGAACTATTGCAAGCTATCTAGTCTTATGAAGTTGATCTTCATTCTTGAAGTGTGATTTACTCAATACAGCCCAAAATAATGATGAAAAAGATGAGCATACCTACAAGCAAAACTTCCCTGGTCCTCTTTCTGTGCCAAATTATTTCTGCACTGGATGTACCTCTTGACTGTAAGTATTAACCTGCTAAATAAGTGCAGAATAATGGAAGGTTTGTTAAATAATTTCCATAGGAACCTGAAGATAACTCCAACATGGAGCTAAATAGAGAGTGTGTTTGGTCACTTCAATCAGAACATTATGATTATGAATATTTATAGTTATTTACTGAAGATTTTCAAAACCTGTGCATATAAAATTAATTAGATTGTTCACTGGAGAAGGTTTGACATGGGATTCTCACAGAATTCTACTTACACTTCAGTGTGGCTTTGTTTGATCAAAATGAAGAAGGGCAGAGAAGCCCAGTTAAATGCTAATTTTTTGTGAAATTAAGATCACATTGATAATTTGCTGAAAACCCCAAGACAACTCCTAGTTGCTCTAAACAATCACCCTTACCTTCAGAGAAGAGGTTCCCAGGAGCTAATATGAGGGCTAGTAAAAAATTCAAATACCTAAAATTTAGACACTCAAAGCATCTTATTTTTTGATGCAGAAGGGTAAGTAAGGCTCTTAGATTTCCTAAGCACTGCCTGAAAACAGTTAAGTACTTAAATTTAAGTTAACAATATGTTAAAAACCTGCTGAGCAGGGGAACTCCAGCATTAACACATGAGAAAACATCTGGAGGAGTGGAAATTCCAAGATCTAAAGTTCTTGTCTAATATAAGACACTGTTAGTGGGGAACCTTGAAGGTAGCACTCCATGCTGAAAGGGAAGCAATGGTAGGTGCTGCATTTTATGTTCTAAATAGCTAATTTTATTAAATTACTCACGCTTCCAGTTGATATTTTCTTTCTAAGGTAAGCATGATCACCTTTTCAGAATTCAGTGAACCATGTTGCACCTCTCAGTGACTATTCATTTGTTAAACTAATTACCAGGGAAGAGAATATTAGGGTTGGTGTTAAACTGATGGATCAGTAAATTTGCCTGTGATTCTAATCTGCATGGTTTTCTTCACCCCTGTGTTTTTTTGATACCTTCCTGCCTTCCAGAAATGCATGTTTTCCTTTAATAATCATTGACATACATTGCAAGTGCGTTGGTGTTTTTTTTCCCCATGCATTTTGAAAGCCTATCAAACCAATGACCTGTATTTCTCTAACAAGGTCAATATATCTGAATCACATCAAACTTGTGTTGTAAATGCCTTTAGAACAATAAACTGTGGCTTAAAGAGGGCTTTGAAAGTTTGATGAATGAATGTGTAATTTTCAAAACTTAATTCTTCTCTTTAAATAGCTTTGCAGACAATAAGTAGTGTTTTATACCTATCTTGTAGTTTACGAACTAATAGAAATTCTGCACCTTTCTATTATCTTTATATATAGAACAAGGCTTTTGGTTAAATTTAGCAGAAATGCATCAATAGACAAAATGAATAGCCCTCTTAGATGTATCATTTTAATTCTGTACTGAGAATTGAGTTCTCTACTGCTTCATGCTTAATAACTTTGTGAGGTCTGATAAAGTGATATACTTGAATTTTTAGCCAGAAATCACATCTATATTGATGGTATTGCTTTCATAAATACTGATGAGAATGGGATCTGGGAGAGCACCACAAGGGAAGGACTTACATTTTCTGAGGGTCTTCCCTAAATACCCACCAGAGACCTGGTGGTGAGAACATACTTGATTAGTTGAACATTTAATTTTCAATCTGTTTAGAAGTTCCTATTCATAGCAAGTTCATTAGTTCCTAGTCAGCATCTCCTCAAAGCAGGCAAGGAATGACTGAAAATGTAGGGGACCAAAGGACGTTTAACCTATTGATAAAGAGACATGTTTATGCCAAACATTGGAAGTAAGCAAGAAAGATGGGACATCTAAGATGATTTTTTTTTATTATTATTTGTTTAGTTATTTTTCAAACCAAAAAGAGTTGCAAGTCTGTTGAGTAGAATTAGGTGCTTTTGTCTTTACAAGAGTAATTTGTTGCCTGAAGCATTCTCTTTGTTCTTCATGTGATCATATGGGTGGATTGATTTTTGACTGCAGCATGAGGGTAGTGCACTCCATTGATTCTGATTTGCTGCTGTCGCCTCAGTATTAGTGTTTTATGTCCTTACAAGGCCAAAATCACATACCATGGTTGCCCTTAAAAATTCAGCACTTCAGAAAAGTTTCTCATACCATGAGCTTTGAGATAAATGTAGCAATATCTGACACAATGGAAATTGTGACTGGAATTTCAGGCATTGCTGCATGGGTTGCAGCGCTGAATGTTTTAAATGTTTTCTTTTTAATGGTGACCAATGTGCTAGTCAGAGATACTTATCTTCCCTCTCAAAATTGCTAATTTTCTCTTCACTAACAAATGTTTCTCTTTAATCTCCATTTGTCCATTCAACTGCTGATTCTGATGTGGGAATAAAAGCAAAACTTCTAGAAGAATGTAAGTTACTCTTCACTAAAAAAAGGCTGTGTGCTGCTGAAAATTAATACTGATTGTTTTGCAAATTGAATTTGCAGTCCAAAAAAGTGTGGTTCTGACATTTTGTTGATAATTTGGTTTGCTGTATCTAGATGTTTTGTGCATGCAGTGTTCAGAAAATACTACTCTATATAAATCAACATTCTGATATTCTGAATAAATTAATTGTGTGATTTTTTTGATGGCGTGCTACCGAACATTAAAATCTTCACTCAATATCAGCATGTGCAGTGTTGTATTACTACTTTCAGGAGTAAATATATTTGATAAAAAATAAATTTACTGGAATAGATGTACTTTTGTACTGTTTTACATATCTGAGTTGGACATGGGTTTTTTTATATTCACAGTGGATATTTAAGTAGCCCTTGAATTTTATGAGTTCTAACTTCGCTTTAGTTTTGTGGTTAGTTTAAAAAGTTTTAAGTGCAGTGCATAACACAGGAGTGAATATTTAAGGTCTTTGATGTGTATCAGACGGAATGTCCTGTAGGTTGGGCAGTGTTCATGTCATGTCCTTTTTCAGAGTGTATTTGCTTTTCCCAAGTAAGCATCTGACATGTACTGACCCTGAGAAATGCCTCTGAGAGGGAAAAGGCTTCAAAGCGCTCCTAAAGAAATACACACAAAGGCATCATGTAAAATGTTGCCTTCCTCTTTCAAGGATTCTCCCCTCTGCAGTGAGGAGAAGAACCCAGTTCTGTGTGGCCTTTTCTGTTCTCTTTGCTGCTCAATTTTTTTGTGATTCCATGATCTGATATCTTCTCATGGCTATCTCTTGTGGGTAGGCTTTTACCAACAGCTACCTCTGTCTGTGCGAAGGAGTACTTAATGTATAATGGTAAGGAAGGCTTAAAATAAAAATCCCAGTTAGACAATTTGAACTGGCTAAAGTAAGGCATGAGAACACAACTAACTCTAATGATTGAAATACAATGTTCTAGTGGCTAGAAATTACCCCAAAGCTCTAGCAAAGGGTATTGCTGGAGAGGTGATTATAGCACTTAGACAGGGACGTTCATGGGCATGTTATTAAACAGATTTCTTTAGGTGACACTAAACTATAAACATATGAATAATGTTGAGGGAGACACCTTTCTCACTGCTTGTTCTCACAAGCAGGATTTTTTTTAAGGCAAAAATGGGCATAGATAATGGTAGAAGCTTATAAATTACTTATAATAGGTGTGCGCGAATTACTTTGTCAGGTGACTCAATTTTGTTCTGTTCTACTCATTTTAGAGTACTTGACAAATCACAAATGTTAAATGATTGCTTCTCCTGGGGCAGTTCACAAGATTGACTGTATTTTTATTGGGTTTCTTAAGGGGAATCAGTGCTACACTTTTCCTACATGTTTACTTTATTTGGAAACTAGATACTATTTTTTTAGTTTTTGACAGAGTCTTCTGCTTATAACACATTTTTTACTCCTGAAAAGTAGCTCCTAAAAGCATGCTTTGTAGATTAATTCAATATGTTGAGCGTAATAAGTTTGTGGAAAGGTTTCACCCACAGAGAATTTGGAAATACATAAAATGTTTAGTAGCACAAACCAATGTATATTTTTTCCTTCTGTGTGGTAAAAAAACATTTTGTGGAGCTTTATGTCTTGCAACTCTTCATTTCAGATATGTTGGACTTAGAATCCGAGTGTCTTTTAGTTTTGTGAAAATCTGTTGAAATCTGAGGTATAGAAAAGATATCTTCATTAAACTTTTTGGCCAAGATCTTCATCTGCTGTAAATCAGGATAGCGCAGTTTGAATTTAGAATAGCTACACTGATTTACAAGGGTAGGGAACTTCGGCCTCCTGGTACAAAGGATACTTTAATCCCACTCTTCTGTCAATGATTTGGTTGCTAATTGCAATTCTTTCTCTGCTTACAAAAGTGTCTTGGTGGTACTTTGAAAATATTGTTGAATTCTTGTACTCTCTTTCTTGTATTTCATACTGAAGTGTCACAACCTCCTACGATAACTCAGCAATCTCCAAAAGATTACATTGTTGACCCTCGAGAGAATATTGTAATACAGTGTGAAGCCAAAGGAAAGCCACCTCCTAGGTTAGTAGCATTTTTTTTTTTTTCCTTCTTGGCCTAACAGCATGGAAGAGCTAGGAGAACAGACTATAAACTAACAAGATCAAGGTTATATGTAGGAATGTGCTTGCAGATGCAGAAACATGCATGCATCCTCATCCCTGTAAATTACACAGCCACCAGGTAGTGGCATAATTTTAACTCTTATCACATTTGACATTTAAACATTTCTACAGTCATAAAGCAACTGTAGCATTTTTTTTCCTTCTCAAAGCTCTAATAAAATAATACTTGGTTATTACTAGAGCAGATAGGTAAACGCCCGTGGAACACATTGGGAGGCATGCTGTACTATGAACTGGATCACGTGCCAGGTTTAGGCATAGTGTTTAAGAAGAATAGGCACTGAATAAATTTAGATTAATGCTAATACATTCAAATGTAGTGTTTTGTAAATCATTCAATTTTATGAGGCTGATCTTGAAATCCAATATCTCAGAAGTTACATAGTGTGTATCAGTTTTATTGATGTGCAGCTGTATTTAATAGCCTTAAGTTTTGGTTTTGGTAGAAATTTATCAGATTCCTGATCATGATCCACTTTAAGATCCTCTTTAAGTGTCTTGAAATATTTGCAAACTACTCATTTCAAGGTACTGAGTACCTACCCTGGAAACATCAGTAGCCATGATACATTCTGGCATTGTTACTAACTGCTTCTGATTGCAGAGACTATGAACATAGAAATGTCCATCTCTCTGCTCTAGCAGTATTATGCTACACCTTACTATCAAGGTCCATCTAAAACTGCTCATTCAGACACAGACAGAGCTTGTTAGATGTATTTCTTCTGAATAACGAGGGTTTTTTGTGCATTATTCCTGCTGGTTACCTTGGCATCATGGTCATTATTGTGCTGGGCAGCAGAATGGAGAAGATGGAGATTATCTGGGATGCTCTCACCCTTTCTAGTGTTCTGTTAAGGACAGGAGTGCTACAGAGCTGCTTTGTTTGCTAGCATTTTAATTTGGCTGCCCCAATGCCATTTGTAAGAGTCTGGGTGTTGACCGAGTGGATCAGATGATTATTGTCCACTTTGGGACAACTGTATTGCTTCTGCAGATATTTCTCTTGAGCACTTTTGGTTGGAATTACCTGAGAGACAGAGTGCTGTCTGTGAGACTGACATACATACCTGAGCCATGTGCCAGAGCTCTCTGCTGTACATCATCATCCTCCCCATCAAACATAGATCCTACTGTGAGTGCTCAGCACTTCATAGGTGTTGGTCAAGCTCTCTGTGACTGTACTTCTGACCATTAACAAAGCATAAGTAAGAAACTGGTGTGTACAGTAGTCTAAGTTAATAGACTGTGAGTCTTTGCTTCTTTACAATTTTTTGTGAGTTCTATTAGTCTTCATTTTTAGCAACCACTTTTCATAATACCTTTTGTTTTGAGTAGCACCAGTATAAATTTACTAGGTTCATTAAAGGCTATCAGACTATATAATTTCAATTTAAGAATTATGTTTGTTTTCATTAGAATAGTGAAAAGAACTCAAACTCACCACAGTCTTTAATTCACTTGCATAACTTCAGAATCACCAAACCAATTAAAAGAAATGGTCTCCTGCTGGGGCCTGAGATGACACATTTCAGCCCTGAGCAAGTTTTTAAAGACAGTTTTATAAACCCTTTCAACAAAAGGTTTTATAATGGAAATGCTAATTCAGCTTTAGCAATATCAGTTCTTGCAGATGTTACAGCATGATTTTTAGTAGAAAGGAAATCAGTTCGCTTCCATGTATGATTAACCTCAGAATTTTTAAATGTATTTTTTTAAAGAAAGAATTGACTTTGAAATAGCTGCTGTTAATTCAGCCAAACCTTTAGTCTGAAAATATTGCCAGATTTTTTATATTAAAAGAGCTGTATTACTTTATTAGTTAATTTAGTTTGGGAACGACTATTATTTATCTGCTAATGAAAAAGTAGCATGTATTTTTGTTAATTAGTTTTTCATTCTTTTTTTCCATACAATCTACAAAAAGCAGCTGAAGAAGAATCTTTTCTTTTTGTTTTTATTATTTTAGCTTCTCCTGGACACGCAATGGAACTCATTTTGATATAGATAAAGATGCACAGGTAACAATGAAACCAAATTCAGGGACACTTGTCATAAATATTATGAATGGTGGGAAGGCAGAAGCATATGAGGGAGTATACCAGTGTACAGCAAGAAATGAACGAGGAGCAGCCATTTCCAACAATATCGTTGTAAGGCCTTCCAGTAAGTAAAGCTCTTAAGGTTCATAAGGTGTGAAACACTTTGATTTTCATATTTGCATATGAACTTCTTGCCTTTTTGTTTTCCTGTCTTAAAAATTCAGTCATCCAAGTGACCATGGTAGAAGTTATTGCCTATTTTCTAAAACTCAGGTATAATACCGTATTGCATGTTGTCTCAAAGATTTTTTACAAAAACTTCAATAACCTGGGTTTCTCTTGGTACATCTGGATAACCTATAATCTTTAAAACTCAGTTGACACTACTATTAGAATAAATATTTAAATCCTTAAGGCACATCATTGATGACAACAATTTTTATTCTTTTTATGAAGTCTGTATTCCATAGTTTTTGTAAACGGTACCTTTTATCCCTTTGGCTTATATTTCTGATTATCTGGAAGACTGCATTCCATAGCTTTAACACAACAGATTGGGACTAAAAAGAAGATAAAGCTAAAATATTTTGATTAATGGTAGATTGTTTCTACAGCTTTTTGTGAGTTTTATCTCAGAGTAGTTGTCAAGCTTCTCATCTTAAAATGTGCTGTTCTTACATCTTAATTAAAGACTGTGTATAATACTGCTTCAGGAAGGTCTACCCCTTTTTCTAATTTAGCACATCACTTTGTTTTAATTATAGTTAAAAATCTGCAAAATTATGTTATAAAACCTTTAATGAGTAGACAAAATAATTTAACTCAGTTGATTATAGTAATGATTTGCTGAAAGTATACATTTCTTCCAAGAAAACATAAAAAAGAACAAAAGTAAAAGCTTTAGCAAATGTGAAAGGACTTAACATTCTGATGGATGCAGTTCTTCCATTTCTCTGGAATATTTGGTGCATTTTCTCTTAAATTTTGGAGTTCTTGTCAATCTATACTTTGTGTGTGTGTCAAAATTACTTTCTATAGGATCACCTTTGTGGACAAAAGAAAAACTAGAACCAAATCACGTTCGCGAAGGTGATTCACTAGTACTGCACTGCAGGCCTCCTGTTGGCTTACCACCACCTATCATATTTTGGATGGATAATGGTGAGTTTGTTTTTTAGTCAGTTTACTTTTTGCAGTTTTTCTACATGGTAGACCATTGCTTACCAAGACCACAGATGGTGAAGTTTCCCTGTAAGTTAAAATTCAGTGAATTTCCATTTCTGTAGAAAAGAGGAAACAAGCAGACATATAGCCCAAAAGCACGAAGCCAAAAGCAGCTGGAGATCTTAATGTAAGTTGTAGATTAACCCACTGGGGAAGAATGGGTAGACAAGGGAGCTCATCAAGAAACTTAGAAATGTCTGTATACGTACCAAGCCACAAACAAGTGTAATTGAATGAATGTGGAGTCTGCAGATCATGATAATAGAGTGTGTATTGTAATTGACATAAATGTGTTCTTGTTTTCCCTTAGCTTTCCAAAGGCTGCCTCAGAGTGAAAGAGTTTCCCAAGGTCTAAATGGAGATCTTTATTTTTCTAATGTACAACCAGAAGACACCCGGGAGGACTATATCTGCTATGCAAGATTTAATCATACGCAAACTATACAGCAGAAACAACCCATATCTGTAAAGGTTTTTTCAAGTAGGTATTGCATTACCAAATTATGTACTTACATGGTATTTATCTGGAGTTCTCAAGTTATATGCTAAAGCTAAGTAGTGTTATACTAGTGAATTTTGTCATTTTAATTCTGAACAAGAAATTACATTACTGTATAAATTTGAAACATAAACTCCAGTTTTCTTGATATATAATTGATTTTAAAAACTATCCTTTTTCCCTTTATAAGGCTTCGTGTTTTGAAAAAATGTCTCTTAAAGTTTGATATATAGAAAAAATACAGTGTAAAAAATAACAGTTTATCAGATGTTTTTCCAGTGCAAGAATATAAATTCATTATGATTATTGTAACTATTGAAACAAATTAATCAATCACTTGATTAACTCACCGTGGCCATGTCATCACCTTTTGATTCCCAGAACTTTTATTTATCCCTCTTGTATGCTTTCTTCATGATATTCTGTTTATTTCAGTGGATTCATTGAATGACACTATAGCTGCTAATTTGAGTGACACTGATATTTATGGTGGTGAGTTACACTGGTCCCCACTGATACTCCCTGTTTCACAGTAGCATTTAGTAACTAACTTCACCTCCATGGCTACATAATCTTTTGCTCCCTTTTCAGTTTCTAATAAAGGTATCAATTAGTGCTGGTGATAATACATACTTGACAGAGGGACTGCACAGTGTGATCCTTTCAAATATTTAATGTTTCAATGTTTTGGTAACATATAGCTCATAGAAAATATAAACATTTATTGTAAAAGAGTCCTTTCACACTGGTGCAGGTTTTAAAAACTACTTCTGTACTGTATTGCTTTTTAATATTTTTCCTCCAATTTATGTAGTAATTTGATACGTTCATTATCACTAGGACTATTCAGTATCATGGGCTGCATAATAAATAACAACAATTAAGCACTTAACAGATCCACTTCACATTTAATAACTTATTGAATGTACTATTAATTTTAACTAATTTCATAAGTGTGAAACTGGAATTAATGAAAATCTGAACCCTTTAATAATCTGTAGAAATAACTTTGTAGGGGTAGGATGAGTTTTGTATGTTCAGTGTTTAAGCTGGTCTTTCCATTAATCTATGTTGAATGGTCTTTTGTGTGTTCTGAATTAAATCCTCCTGAACGGATGTCTGTGTGTTTAGCAAGGCTGACTTTGGAGCACCACTGATTCTAGACTCTCCACTTGATATTGTGTGACATAGAAAATACTTGATATTTATTCCATTTTTTGTCTTTTTCCTTGTGAAATGGGGATTTGCACATATTAAACCATAACTTAATGTGAATCTGAAATAAAACAGGAGCACAGAATATTTTACTTCTCTACATAAAAATTATATGTTATTCAGGAGGAGCCAAGAAGAAATAAGTACCTGAATACAAAACAATATATTAGCTACAATTAGTGAGAAAAACACCATTGGGTTGGCTCCCAACTCAGAACCACCACAGGTAATTCTTCTGAATATTCGTAGTCTGGCCAAGTGAGTCAGCAGCCCTTGGCAGTGCCAGCACTGGGTACATGAGTTGATGCTGTGACTGTCATCTGCGTTCTTTACTCTAGACTGCTCCATTCTCCCAACATCTTTAAGTTGTTTGTGTACTTGTTATTAAGGAATTCACAGCACATACTGGATTAAAATGAAGTGTTTAGCTAATCTATCAGTATATCCTGTACCCTAACAAATTGAGAATTTATTATGCTTCTAATCACATTTTTAAAAAACAAAATTATTTACTGTAATGTTTCAGACTGCTGCTGCACTTCAGAGCAATTTAATTCTATATATTAAAATTGCTACAAGAAAGCATTTGAGTATTCACAGAAAACACTCTATAATTACAGAAAACTCTTGTTCTAAATTCCATGAAGGCATAGGAAATACCATATACTTCAAAACCAACAGAGTATAATGGGTCTTATATTTATAGCTGCCTGTTTACTGTGGTTATTGCTTTCAGGTTAATCAACAGTTCTTTATTGCGAGACTGGGGAACAGCTTGAATTAAAGTTAAATATATAGTAAGAGGAAAATAAAAGGATTAATTTCTGAAACAACGCCTTACATTGTCTAGAAAATATTAAAACATATTCCAAAGCAGACTGTACCTTTTTTCCCCATGTTTTATATTTCTGATTAACGTAACTTTGCTTTATTTTTGTTTTGATTGAAGTACAGAAATTTTCAGTAACTCTCAGTCTTGCGCACTGTGCCTCACACCAGTGGCCTCCTACTCCCCATTGTAGTTCTGTTGAATGAAACAGCACCTGCTAAGGATTGAGACTGCACAGTTACCTATGTAAAAGTTTTGTATCAATTGTTCCTGTCTTTTAATAATAACATTTCTCTTCCATGTGTTCAGAATTGTGCATTTAACAGATATGTTATGTCTGTCAAAAAACTAATGTGTTCAGCTTTATAGTTGTGCTACACAATGACTTTTAATCAAATGGCCAATGTGGAGCAAAATCTCTGTCCAAAATGTGAGAATGGATGTATGCACTTAATTGGTATTAGAATAAAATTTAGAAATTAATTTTTTTACTTTTTCTTGTTCCAGCAAAGCCAGTTACAGAAAGGCAGCCAGTTCTTCTAACACCAACAGGCAGCACAAGTACCAAAGTGGAACTCAGAGGAAATGTGCTTTTGTTGGAGTGCATAGCAGCAGGATTGTGAGTTACTTTTTAGATTTTTTTTTCTAAGTAGAAATACAGAAACAGAGGGAAACATTTCAGAGATGCTTAAAATGTTACTGCTGTATAAGGTTACGTGTTTCAAAGAAGCAGAAGTGTAAAACGGAAAGAGCTTTTTTAAGGAACTCCACCATTTCCTTGGGCATCAGCAGGCTTTGAAACCGTCTGTGAACGTGTATGGCCTCTGCCTTCCCATATACCCAAATGCTACGTGCACGATACGGGCTGTACCATGGTTTTTAAAGGACACAGGCAAGAAATGATACAGACTAAACTCAGGAAATTATCCACAGATAACCCACTCAGGAATAAGCCTCTGTTGTTCTCCTAAGTTTACAATCATTAGGTTCTCAAATTAAATAAAAATAGATAAGAATTTGCTGTTCTAATCCAAGAAAATGGCTTATATATGTTAATAATTACTTAGTAGATCAGCTAAGTGGGAATTGTCAGAACATATCTTCAGGTTCTTACATCCAGTTTCTCATTGTAATTGAGTTTAATTGTTATTGTGCAAAAAGAAAATTACTAAAGAACAATTTAACTTTATGAACTAGGTTGATTTTCAAATTATTTTCATACTCAGGAAGAAATCTGAGAATAGATTGGTTATAGAATAGAAGTGGAAAATCTTTAGTACATATTTCAAGAATTGTAAATATGTTTACAGTGTACAAAGGCATATAATGCAGAGTGCTCTGAGGTAGCCTTGAGGAAAGCCAATAATTGCAAATCATGCACACAGCATCATGCACGTGTGTTCACTTGCATGAGCTCCACAGGGCATGCTCAGGCACAGCTTGATCTGAGCATCAGTGAAGTGTTTCTGTCTCAGCTGTGGCCTGCCCAGGTGTCTGCCCCAGCAGCACCAGTGAAACCAGCCCTGTGAGTGGGACTAGCATCAGCCCAAGTAACCTTCATCTGTAATAGAGTTACATCCCTTTTGCAACCCTGCGAGAAAAGTATTCAGTGATCCAAACTCCAGTAGAATGGCTGGATAAATCCCATGAGAAAAGTAGTGTTACATGTTATATAGTTTTGTGTCTTTAGCTGTCATATAATTAACAAAAAAAAAATTAAGTGAGGGAGTACTTGTCCACAAAGGGCCGGATGCAGATTTTGTTTGAAACAAAAACTGTTCCTAATCACTGACACCGTAATTAAAAGTCAGCTTTGCTAGGTGTCTGTGTAATGATATATGTGATATTAGACTGCTAAGGGAATATTTGCCTAGAGCCATTACTATTTGAGACAGGAAATTCTACTCAGTAAGCAATAAATTGTGATTTCTTGTATTTCTCAAAGTGTATCTCCGTGTGTTTGAACAACTTGCAGCTTCAGAGGACAACATGGGGTGTAGCCAAGGTTTAGACACGAGGCAGTGACAAGTAGCTATACTTGACTCAGCACTGGCACCTTTTTCTTGATTTATCACAAGAAATACTTCTTACATCTCTTTTGTTATGATGTACATTTATGATGTTCATGAAGCATTAAGGTATTGCTCACACAAAGGACAATTATAAACTTGTCATTATCTAGAAGCTACCTTTAAAAACTCCATGAGCATCGATTTGACAGTAGAAGCACAATGTGATTTGAAATAAACTTGTCTTCATTTTCTTCTAAAAAACCAGGTTTTTTAGATTAATCATCAGACAAATGTATTCTGTAATTATTAATCCTATGAACAGATGGCTATTGACAATGTTAGTGAGACTTGTCATTTCCTAAAAACAAATGCTGGCATATTTTTCATATTTGTTGGATGTGAACCAAAATCTGTGCAGAGGCTCTTAGAGCAATTATTTATAAAACATATGTTAAAAATATTAATGTAATCAACTTTTACCTTCCATTTCTTCAGTCCCTAAATTTGATCTCTGCTATTACTCCTCCAGGCCCACACCGGTAATCCGCTGGATTAAAGAGGGTGGGGAGCTGCCAGCCAACAGAACGTTTTTTGAAAACTTTAAGAAAACTCTCAAGATTACAGATGTTTCTGAAGCTGACTCTGGGAACTACAAATGTATAGCCAGAAATACATTAGGTTCAGTTCATCATGTCATTTCAGTAACTGTGAAAGGTAATACTAAAATAATCTTTAATGTAATGTTGTCAAGGGTCCAGAATGCAGGATTGAAGCAGGCTTTCTAGGATGAAGTATAGCTAAAAGGATGAATGATAATAGTTAAAAATCACTGTGAGGAAACAGCCATTCAACTGTCTGAATTCTAATACTGGAAGGGCTTTTCACTATTTCTAAGATCTTTTCCATCTTTTAATGTTACTTTGTAAAACATCAGGCTAAATTGGGAATGTACTGTAACCGTAGTAAGATAATGTCTTAGTTTGCACGAGTACTACATTTATTTTAGATCCTTTGATTATCTGTCATTAGACTGCCTCTTTCTCTTGTTTCTGTATCTTCCTCCTTATCTCTCTTTGTCATCTCCTCCTTATTGCCTCCATGTTTCTTCTCTCCATTCATATAGCCCAGATTATTTCTTTTCTCTGTTTTACTAGTCTTACAGTCTTACATTTTTCTTCCTTTTTCTCTTTTACTGATATTTCTGGGTTTCTGTCTTCTTTATGTTTTTTACCCAAGATGATGCCTTATAGTTCTAAAAACGTTTACAATGTTTGTCTAAATAAGAATTGTAAGCATGCTGTGAATACCATGAAACAAAAAACTGTAATGACAGTTAATTAGCCATTGAAATAATCAGCTGAATTGCTTACTTTGCATGTTAAATAGTCATTTATTTTGCTGCAGATCAGCATGATTTTATGATCACATTTAATCTCCTTTCTAAGAACAGAAGTGTTGTTTTCTGTTTGCATCTGTCCATCAATCCAAAATCTGAAAATTAATTGCAAGATGTGATAATATATTCTGTTTGTGGTTATCTATTGTAAAAAAAGGATGGAGAAATAGGTGAATACCTTTTAGTAAGGACAGTGTTTCACTCATTTTGATCTCTCTGTGTTTTCATCTGTCTCAGGTAAACATCTGGCCCCACTGCAATCATCTGTTGAATTCAGTGAGACATGGATATCTCTGAAATTAATCAAAAGACCACTGTAGTCTCTGCAGATGCCATACTCAGATCAATTTTGCTTGCTTTAGGGAAGGCAAATTAGATTCAAAGCAGGCAACCCGAAATGAAACAAAGAGCTTCTAGTTGTTTATCTCAGAATTTTAATGCAGTGGCTGGCCAAAGGCTCTTTAGCCAATGTATGATCTACCAGTTAATTGAGTATCATATATATATTAATAGATATATATAGATATAGATATATGTATGATCTACCAGTTAATTATCATATATACATATGAACATATAAAGTAACAGGATAGCTCTAAGTCTGTATCTACACGTTTGAACTTATCTTCTGGTGACTATGCCTGTGCCTTATGATTTTCTGTACCTAATTTTGGAAAATAATTGCTGTCTTCCTTTTCTTAAACCCAGCTGCTCCATACTGGATAACAGCACCCAGAAACTTGGTCTTGTCTCCTGGAGAAGACGGAACATTGATCTGCAGAGCTAATGGCAACCCAAAGCCTAGTATAAGCTGGTTAGCAAATGGTGTTCCCATAGCAAGTAAGATTCTTAATTACCTTACGGGAGCATGAGTAAGAAAATATGAAGAAACTCAGGGTGGTTTTTTCTCAAATATATGTGAAGAGCCTGTATTTGTGTAGTTTTTGCCTGATAGGCAATGCTAAATCATAAAAGATGTGATAAAAATACTGTGGTTCATAAAAGTGGAACAAAAAATGTGCTTCTAATGTGTTTGAGAGAACTAAAATGTGTAACCATGCTCCTGGTTATTCTGTCTGCTGTTCTGCTTGTAGCATCTTTGTGGAGATAGGATGGTCCCTCTCACAGGATCATTGCTGGGGTGTCATTGTTACCACTGTGTTTCTGTGGCAGTCATGTCTGCTGGATCTCTCCTTTGCTGCCCCACTGCAACTCAAATGTTGCCTAGAAATCCTAAATGTGACATAGAAAGTGAAGTCCTAACATTTGTGGGTATAGAGAGCACTTGTAGGATTTGCAGGATTTGCAGTACGTTGCAGGATTTGCAGCTTAGCGCATGTCTGAGCCTTCCAGGCTTCAGCTCTAAGAAGCTGCAGCAGCAAAACTGTCTGAATGTGTCAGCAGCTACCTGGCAAACACTTTGTGCCAAGTAGGTGTCAAAGAAAAGGAACCCCTAAGGCAGTGGAACAGCTGTCTCTGTGTGCATGGGCAAGAAAAGCAGCCCTGAACTGGTGATTGAGCCACTTAATTGCTGCAGTGTTATGACTGGCAATGCTGCATGACAGACACAAGGTAGCTGCTATATATAGTACAACTTGCCTTGGGAAGAACTTGCTGGAGGACACTGCAGTGTGTTGTCAGCTGGGTTTGCACTGAGCATACCCTGTATTGTAAGGTCACACTTGGTTCTTCTACCTTTATCCTTCCTCTTTCACAAAATAATAGTAAAAAAACAGACAGTCTGACCTGTTGGATCGTGAGAGAGAGTGTACTCAAAAGTACTGGTCTGTTTAAAGTATGACACTGTCACTTCCACCACTTTCAGAAGTTAAGGAGTTTCTTAAGTCTGTTGACAAAGTGTAATTCACCTGGTTTGGGACATGGAGAAGGATTCTTTTCAGTCAGAATCTAGGTAATAAAAACAGGTAAATGAGAATCCTCATTAGATATATTTGAAATATTTGGTATACAAAAGAGATTAAACTTATTTGTAGGGGGAAAGATACAATTTTGGGGGACAAAATAAGGCTGTATATTGAAACAAATAGAAATATTTAGCAAATAACCTGTTTCAGAAATCCTAATTAAATGGAAGGTGAGATCTCCAGCCTGAGATTTAAAATGAGAAGTTTCCATTGGTAAATAAGTTATGTAAGCTGACATTAATCACCTCATCAAACAATGGTATGACGGGAAAATAGGAAAATATCAATGTAATTTTGTAATGTATATGTTTATAAATAAATGATTCATAACATGTGTTATCATCAAAGATCAGTACCTGTCCTTCACTTTCCTTTCTGGGTTTTTTGATGGTCATGTCTTCCTTTGCGGTTTTCTATAAACTCACCATTCACTTTTTGTTCATTTGTTTGGAGGGGATTTTTATCCTGCAGTCCTTGTAGTTTAAC
The DNA here is from genome assembly GCA_013397935.1 of Dasyornis broadbenti. Taxonomy (NCBI): domain Eukaryota; kingdom Metazoa; phylum Chordata; class Aves; order Passeriformes; family Dasyornithidae; genus Dasyornis; species Dasyornis broadbenti. The sequence goes on from VZRN01004857.1 coordinate 4,274,810, forward strand.
TATTAATTCAGGCCTCCTGACTAGTAAAAGCTTTTTCACTCAGCTATAAGAGGCAGCTTTGCCTTGCCCTTCTTCCTTAATCAAAGCTGTAGGACAAGCTGTTCAAATGACAGACCAAGTACATTTTCCAGAAAAGCAATGATGTGTTCTGCCTTCTGTTAGGATAACAGTAAAACATTAAGAAACATAGAGTTTTCAGAAGCAGCTGCAGGATGGCACCAGATTTCCCAAATACAAGGGCAGCATGTATTGGCTGACTGGCCTTGAGGAATCAGTACACAAAGTCTTGTTGAGGGGAATTGAGTGAAAATTAAAAAGACTTTAATTAAATTACCCACTCAACTCAGTAGGGGGAAAAAAAAAGAAAAGAACACAGGAGATAAATAAGTGGGTAGCTCAGCCTTATATTAAAGGTCACTTGCACTGCTGAGAAAAGCTGAAGCCCTATCCACGTTAAATATTTAAGTGCAAGTTGATTGGATGCTCCAGTACATTGCGTCTGTCAGGGCATCTATGAGAAGCATCGTGATCACAGAAAGTGCAGTTCTTAAGATTCTTGTGATTTTTTATTATTCTGAGTTATCAAAAGCTGTTCTGGAAATTACCAAGTACAGTGTGCCTTTTTGTTCACTTCTTACTAAATTGTAGAATTGAGCCCCTCATCTTCCAACTGAATGATTAGGAAATCACTGTAAAAGGAAACTAAAGCAGCTGTTTCAGCTTCAGGGCAGTGCTGAGAGAGCTACACCCATGGCAGGATTTCAAAGAAAAAGAGCTACATTTGAATTTCAAAGCCCTGCTGTCATCATATATCCCACAATGTGCCTCTTGTGGCCTAGTAATCTGTTTGCAATACTTTAATTTTCTGTTGGAAAGCACAACTGGGAGATACTTAATTCTTCTGGTTTTGTTTTTCCATAATAGAGTCAGACAAGGAAAGGGGAATGTTGAAGAAAGAACCATTCGTCCATATCTCAGTCAAAGACTGAGGCTTAAATATCTATAGGGAAAAGGCAAAAAAAAAAAAAAAAAAAGAGAAAAAGGTAGTGTGTTAAGCACCTAAGAAATAAAATTGTAGTGGTGTGGATTTTGTTCAATACTACAATAATCCGAGGGAAAAAAAAAATTAAGCAAGATTTTAGGTTTCCCTGAAATATTTTAATTTATTTTCCTCAACAATAATGCTGAAAACACCAGTATTTCAGAAAAAAAAGCTGCTTCAGACATGTTGGAATTATAAGGAGCTGACCTTATCTGCTAATGTTTACTCACAGGAGGAGTATTTTGAATTCACATGCACAGTCCCGTTGAAGTCAATTAGAATTACTTTGGCAAGTAGCAGTTGAAAGTTCAGGCCATGACTTTGTGTTGCCTTGTGCTTCAATTAACACTCACTACCTGCATTATTTATATCGCTGCATAATCCATTGTGTCTTACTGCTTAGATATTCAGCATGGTTTTACAAAAGGGAAGCCATGCATGAAGTATTTCAACTTTTAAGAAAGTAACAACCCAGATTAATTGGGAAGGGGAAGCGCTTTCGTAATTGGACTTCAGAAAGGCATTGCAAATACTGTACAAAAGACTAATTTTTTGGTCCAGTGGTTTATAGTTCATGATGAGCTATTAAATATTAGATACAGACACTTAGATTTGTACACAGTAGTGCAAGGGTGCTGTTTACCTTCTTTCAACACATTCTTCTCTTTTTATATCACATTTCACATTGAATCTCTAGGTTTTAGTTAGTCTCCATTAGTACTCACATTAAATTTTAGGGAGAAACATTAGCCTTTAGATTTCCTTCATGAAAGGCCTTGATAATCCCTGGTTCAGAGATTCGTCATCCATCGTGTTCTCTGAGAGTGCACACCATAAGGTGTTCACTGCAGCCATGGGAGGTTAGGGTGAAATTTGCAGGACTCTAATGCCCCCAATATTCCAGTCTTGGAGAGGAGAGGACTGCTGAGGAAGATCTTTATCCACTGCTTCTGCTGTCATTGTGTTGGAACTGTGCATCTGGCCTAGGAACTTCAGCAGATCAAAAAACCTTTGATAATCAGTTTTTTTTCAATTCTTCACAAAATAGTCAAAGGATGGTTATAGTTAGTGCAGGTAATGCTGTCCCTTTGGAGACAACAGAACTGTCAATCAGAAATGCAGAAAAAGAAGGATTTCAGTGATCACAGGAAAATAATATGCTGAGGAGCAAGCGAGATGAGTAAGAAAAGGAAAAGGACATTCTTTGCTAATTCAGTCATCCAGGAGTTTTTTAATCCAGATTTTTTTCCTTCCAGTTTTAAGTCTAATGGTGTGTTTTAACTGCATCTATTCAGAGAGTGCATGCCATTCGGTCTTTTTTTTCAAGAAAAACATTAAGAATGGTGCCGTAGTGGTTTTTTAAACATACTAGCAAAAGTAACTGCTTAGGCTGTCAGAAGTTTATGAAACAGATGGAAGTATGCATTCAAATGAACAGAAGTTATTCAGGGTGCTGATCTCTTATTATGACAAAAGTATTTGATGGAGGCTCTACCTTCTCTGTATACAAATATGCTGAACATAGCTAGAGTCAAGAAGCTGTATCATTATGCAAAGTGATGAAAAAATTAGGTGAAACCAAGTCTTTGATCAGAAAGGACCAAAACACATCCATAAGCTGAGATTCCATGTTATTGGGAGCAAATGTCAGCTGTTAGAGGGCACATGTTCACCTCTCTTGTTACAGCCACAGAACTCCTGTAGCAAATCCTCATAATTCATTATCCTGTTTATACAAGCCCATTTTAAGTATTATGTAGGTTTTTGCTATTTTGTCTGTCAGTGCCAAATTCAGATTTGTCTAATGTGTCAAAAGCATTTTCGCCTTTTCGTGCAGCTATCGTGTAATGTGACCAGAATATTCATAAATACAAACAAGCAGTGCTTGAGTGGCCCTGCCATCACTCCTTTTTCCCAGAAAAAGCTGAGGAAGAAAAAAAAAAAGACTGGAATATGGAAAGGGCTGAAGTACTGCATGCTATTTTTCCTCAGTTTTTACTAGCAAGACTGACCTTCAGGAATCCCATGTCCCAAAGACCAGGGGAATGAGGTGGACCCTTGGTGGAGAAGGATTAGGTCAGGAGCAAACAACATACCTGTCTGTGGGCCCTGATGGGATGCAGCCACAAGTGCTGACTGAGCTGGCACATGTCTTTGCAAGGAGACTCTCAAAAGTCTTTGCTTGTTCATGGTAGCTGGGAGAAGTGCCTAAAGATGGAAGGAAAGCAAATGTTATTCCTGTCTTCAAGAAGAGCTAGAAGGCGAAACCAGGGAACTGCACGCTGGTCACCCTCACCTTTATCCCTGGGAAGGTGATGGAACAGCTAATTCTGGAAACCATTTCAAGTCATTTAAGGACTAGAAAACTTTCAGGAGTAGTTTGCATGACTTAGCCAAGGGAAAGTCATTCTTGACCAACTTGGTACATTTCTATGATGAAGTGACTGGCTGGGTAAATGAGGGCAAGAGCTGTGGATAATGTCTGCCTGGACTGTGGTGAGGCCTTTGACACTGCTTCCGTTAGATCCTCATAGACAAGCTGTTGATGTAGGGGCTGGATAAACAGACAGGGAGGTGAATAGAAAAATTCACCTTGGCTGAATGGCCAAGCCCAGAGAGGGTGATCAGTGGAACAAAGTCCTGCACTGGGGGAGGAACAGCCTTAGTTCCGTACGTGCTGGGGACCATCCAGGTGGATAGTAGCTTAGCAGAACAGGACTTGGGCATTCTCGTGGATGCCAAGTTGACCATGAGCCAGCAATGTGCCCTTCTGGCAAAGAGGCTAATGTTATCCTGGGCTACATGAGAAAAAATATAGCCAGCACGTTGAGGAAGATAATTCTTCCCTCATCTGGACGCAATTCTGGATAACAGGATCTAAGTGGCCCTGCTTGAACAGTGGGGTTGGATCAAATGACTTCCAAAAGTCCCTTCCAAGCTCAGCATTTCTGTGTCTGTGAGTGGAGCAGTAGGTGCTTAAGATCATTAAAGAAGCTGTATTCAACAGACAGTTGAATAGATGCCAGTCTTAACAGTGTCCTTCAGCATCCAAGTGGCTAGACCCGTGAACAGGAAACACCAACCAACCTGACACTTTCCTGTTTTCTCTTGGGACGCCAGCTTGAAGCCCTTTTCAGAGAAGAGGCACCTACCTCCTTTCCTTCAGATAGCTGAAGGGGATATCTCCTTTCTTCCTTAACTACAGCAGGGGAAGATGCTACCTCTCTTTTGATATAGTAATTCAATGGTTAGATCATTCTTTTACAAAGCAATTCCTTCAGTCATAGAGGGTTGAACTAATGGCTTCCATCTCTTTGGAAGGGCCCTACCATCATCCTGTAAGGGATTATGTGTTGAAGTGTGTGTGAGGGGGCCAGTCTGTGCACCCATTGAAGACCTGCCTGGGTGTAGAAAGTGCAGTAGGATTCGGAGGGCATGAGCAGAGGGAAGCCCAGAGCCCAGGGCAAGAAGTAGCCATGCTTGGAATGGCTGTGGGCAGATCTCGTTCCTCCTGGGAGAGCTTGTGCCTGTCTTCTATTTAGCTGTGATTTGTGTGCAGAAACAGAGCACTTCCTGCAGCTGACTGGCCTGCCTGCTGGGCTACTCACCTGCTCCGGCTATTTTCAGCACATGAATCTTTTAATGAAAATGGCATTTACATAGAAAAGGAAGCAATGTGAAATATGGAACACAATAGGAAGTAAAGCTAAAGAGAAGAAAAATACATCAATCCAGAAATCCAGCAAAAATACAGCAATCCAGAAGTCCAGAGAATAAGCATTTAAAATCTCAGTAGCGCCTTTTTCTTCTTTTCCAAAATATTTGAATTTGTGATGTTGATTTGAACTCAGAGTGATGGAAGACCAGAAAAAACAGAAATTGAAATCTGTTCGTGAGGCAACTGTTTGGAAATTGATGTACTTACATGAAAAACAGCCTTAGATTTCACCCAAGCTGGAAATACCCTTAAGCAGAAGCACAGAATTGTGGTCCCCTTCATCTAGTTTCTTCCCTTGTAGAGAATTCAGTAATAGATACTTTAAGAAAATGCAGGAGAAATGTCTCAATTTTCTTTACAGATGAGTCCTAAGGTATTGTCTGAATCAAAAGGCTCCTGTCACTTACAGAAAATTGATGCTAATTTAGTTGAATTATCTTTTCTATGAGTTCAAATAAGTAAAAATTTCCTTGTATGAAAATGTGTTCCACAAATATAGTTATTTTTTCAAGCTTCAGTAAGGGTGTCAATTTGGATGATGCATCCAAACTAGGATACATTTATTTATGTATATATATATTTATTTTTCATATTACTAGATCAATAATATTACCATTAGTTTTCAGTATTAATAATACGTGTGCTTTTTAATACATTAATAATATATCTGGTCTTATTTAATATGTTATTGAAATGTTAAACTATAGATTGTGCATTTTTATGAAGTGTGGTGTTACAAACTAAGGTTTCTCTTCATTGTACCTCTCTAACATCATCCAGTTGTATCAGAACTGACAGCTGTTATTCTTCTTCAGTATTTTCTTAGAATTTCATTTTCAGTTATGTCCTGGATGCTTCTGGGATGCAAGAGCTTTTTGACAGCTCAGGCTGCTCCAGAACAGTTGAAGAAATACCATTGTATAATTCTTACATAAGGGAAAGAGTGCCACCTACTGAATTGCTAACTCTGCTCTTGTGAAGATTGTTTCTTGATTTTGTGTGTAAGAATTGCTTACACTTTACTCTGAGATAATTTTCAACTGAGCATGGCTATTTTTATATTTGGAGAATTATTTATGGTATAACAATCGATTTGAAACTTTAAAGTCACAGAGGACCATATCATTGTATCAGTATTTTCTTTTGACGTTCAGAAATATTTCCATATTTCTCTAGATATTGACTGTATTTGCCTACATTTTGTCATATTGGTATTTTTCCTCTGTATTGCATGCAAAATACAATCTCAGCTTCACTTCCTTGGAAAACAAACAAACAAAAAAAAAAACCCTGCAAAAATTGGAACTCTACATTCTGAGTTAATACCTGTAGAATTAGAAGAACTTTTTAAACTACATTAAAATTCACATATTTACCAGTAAGCAGTCACCCAGGAAAATAAACATAAAGGGCATACTGGTCTTTCAGATTCTTTCTTCTTTTCAGAATTAGGAAGCTTGAAATTCAACAGCAGTTTAGGAAAATCAGTAACTCTTTTCTTTACACCAACAGTTGCCCCAGAAGATCCTAGCAGAAAGGTAGATGGTGACACCATTATTTTCTCACATGTGCAAGAAAGGTCAAGCTCCGTCTATCAGTGCAATGCTTCCAATGAATACGGATACTTGCTAGCAAATGCATTTGTGAATGTTCTGGGTAAGAATCAGACTTTATATGTTTCTGTTTTCTTGGGTATTCAGTTGTCTCATCCTAACACACAGAGTCTCTGCTCAAGCCCTGCTTGAGGTCTTAATTGGGAATTGATGTATTTCCGGGCCCTTATAAAGAGCAAGGGTATACATACCTTGTTTATTCTAGGATATGCCTGAATTTAGTTTTCGCTGTTCCTAACTGACAAGGATAGATGTGAAAGCTGGGAAAACCTGGAATAAATTTTATCTCTCTTTTTAGTTTGTTTATGTAAGTTAATCCAAAAGAAGCCTGACAGAGAAGGCAGGAATTAGTATTGCGTAAGTTACTACGTTTCAATACAGTTTCATTGAATCTAGATGTTTTGGATTAGTGGAATAGCTGGCGTTGCAAGGGGACATGATTATGCATTTGTCTCGAAGACCTCCCTAGCATGTGTTTCTAATCACAAAATGTTGTGGCCCCCCCTAGTTCTTCTTACTGAATTAAAAAAAAACTAGTAGCAAAATCCTAGGCAGAATGGCCTCTAACTACTCTCCTGCAGGAACTGGCAGATACATTGATTGACACTGTCTTTTAAAAGAAAGAAAATGTAGGTGTAATACCAAAAATCCATCCTAACTTCTTTCTGCCTGCAGGTTTGTTTGGAATTATATAGTTCAGTCTGTTCCCAGGAGATTATCTTCTTGAAGTATACTGATTTAAATTTTCCAATTGAAATCCTTGCCTTTGGTGCCCATCACTATTACTTGTAAACAGGCAAGAAACAGTTGTTTTTCACAAGATAATTTCCCTGCATTAACCATTCCTCAAGCTAGTGCCAGTAGCATGTATTTGAACCTAGACTGAGACATGAAATCATCTCTGAGAAGAATGTTTACATGTAATTCTTTAGGCCATTCTTGATGGCTTTATATTTGGTATTTGTATCTTTGTATCTATATGCAGATATCTTTGTCTTTTCAGCTGAGCCACCAAGAATTCTAACTCCTGCTAATAAACTGTATCAAGTCATCGCAGACAGTCCCGCATTGCTAGACTGTGCTTATTTTGGGTCACCTAAGCCTGAAATTGAATGGTAAGCTCTAGCTGTGCGTAAGGTACAGAAGATGAGCCAGTTATATCCATGGAAACAAACACCAAAAGCTTTAAAGCTCTTTTAATTCTATTTACAATTTTAAAATAGTATATTTTAAAATACATGCTGATTACAATTCACTAATATAATCCAGTACTGAATATACTTAATGTAACAACAGTAAATTTATGCCTACAGAGTCCAGTTTCAATTTCTTTGTGTGCTTCTCTCTCTGTTTTCTAATGTGGCAATCCTAAGTTTGTATTTTATTGATAATAAAACCATACAGAATTTAACGATGATGGTGGATAATGATATTACTTTTTACATAAAGGTTTAAGGGAGTGAAAGGTAGCATCTTGCGTGGAAATGAATACGTTTTCCATGATAACGGAACCTTGGAAATTCCGGTGGCTCAGAAGGATAGTGCTGGTACATACACATGTGTGGCAAGGAATGAATTAGGAAAGATACAAAATGAGGTGCAGCTGGAAATTAAAGGTGAGAAATTAATCACTCTTTCATCACTGATTAGCACAGAATTTCAGACTTTCTAAATATCTAATTTCAATTTTAAATTTCAGATCCAACAATGATAATTAAACAGCCAGAATACAAAGTGATTCAGAGATATGGCCAGGTTTCTTTTGAGTGTATAATAAAACATGATTCTACCTTACTGCCAACAGTTACATGGTTGAAAGACAATGATGAACTGCCAGATGATGAAAGGTAAGGACCAAATTGTTTTCCTTTATTTTTAATTTTCTAGGTCCTTTTGTCTGCTCCTTTTCCTGATCTTTGAAAGGAACATTTTGACCTGTTGACATTTTCCAAAGAAGACTGATAAACATCATGGCCATCCCATATTTGGTGACTAAAGGACTTACCTAGTGTGATGAAAGTGTTAAGATAGAATTAAAAATAAAACATAAACATTTATACAAATTGTGCACACTGACCTTATATGATAAGTGTAAGGTAAAGATAATTGACGTAAGAATCCAAACATATAACAGAAGACTATTTTGCTCTAGATCACATATACTTTAAAGTTGTTTGAATATATTTGGACACAAAAGCACATTAGGATAAACAGTTACTGTGGGAAGATGTCCAAGAGCAATGTAGAAAAAAAAAAGCTGACATTGTCCCATACCTCAACTTGGGTAAACATTAGTTATGTGCTGAAATACACAAGTATATGGGATTTGATAATGTTTTATGCAAGTTTCTTCTAACAGTGCCAGTTATTGAAAAATCAGTGGCTGAATCTATTGTGTTTACAGGTTTCTAGTTGGTAAAGACAACTTGACCATTATGAATGTAACTGATAAAGATGATGGAACATACACTTGCATAGTTAATACTACTCTGGACAGTGTTTCAGCAAGTGCTGTGCTTACTGTTGTTGGTAAGAATACTCTCAAACTTTTACTTTAAAGTATGAAAACAGCATTAGATTTAAAGTGAATAGCACAAACATAGTTTTGGTTTTTAGGACAGGACAAAGGAAATGCCACCTCTGTGTAAATGTGCTTCAGTTTTTAAAAAATGTAGTCTTGCCCTACTGTTTGCATTTGAATTGGCTACTTACCAAAGGGCTGAGTAGCTACAGGACACATTCAATTTTGTGCTGAATAGTTTTTTATTTTGACCACATCTGAGCTACTACAGTAAATTAAATTTTGCAGTGTATTTGAACATAAACATGATAGAATCACAGAATGGCTAGGGTAGAAGTGGACCTTAAAGATCATCTAGTTCTAACCCCACCACCTTGGGCAGGGACACCTTCCACACAACCTCTCTGGGCAACCTGTTCCAGTGCCTCACCATGCTCACGGTAAAAAAATGTCTTAGTAATATATGACATAAACCCACTCTGCCTCAGCTAAGCCCGTTCCCCCCGTCCTATCACTACATGTCCTTGTGAAAAGTCCCTCTCCAGCTCTCCTGTAGCCCATTTAGGTGCTGGAAGGTGCTCTAAGGTCTCCCCAGAGCGTTCTCTTCTCCAGGCTGAGCAACCCCAGCTCCCTCAGCCTGTTTTCATAGGAGAGGTGTTCCAACCCTCTGATAAACCCAGTGGCTGTCCTCTGGACTTATCCCAACAGGTCCATGTCTTTGTTGTATTGGAAGGATGATATCTCAGGAATCTCTTTGACAACTAAGTTATGCTTCAGAGAGACTGAGCATACTTGGTTGTATGACTTCTGAAGGACTGTATTTTTAATTTACTTTTCTATTAAGTTTTTATGGTTGCAGATTCTTGCCAAATATATTACATTACCCCTTCTCCAATTTGTAAGAAAGTTTTAAGTAGATGTCCTGAATGATTCTTACCTGAGTTCAAGCTGAGGCTCAAAGTCAAGAATGTTTGTGTTTTAAAATTCTGCTCTGATCTTATGCTTGTCTGGGAATGATCTAAGCCAAATTCCTAGTACTTATTTAAAAGTTTTTATAAGATTTCTTACTTTATTTATTTTCTTGATTTATCCTTATTTTAAAAATGAATAAAATATTCAATAATACTTTTTAGCTTTTCAGTGAAAAATTGTCTTGTATTTTTTAAATTAACCATTTAATATAAATAAGTTAACTTTTCTTTGTCTCTAATAACTATAATCTTTAACTACCTACAGTATTCTGTTTCTTTGGCTACTAACTGATTAAATCCTTTATATTAATGTTCTTTTCAGCTGCTCCCCCAACACCAGCTATCATTTACGGTAAACTAATATGAAGTTCTCTTTTTACATCATCAGGCAGATATATTTGTCATTTGCCTATTGCCATTTTTTTGCCTATTTTTTTTCCTCCTTTTCCTCTGTGTGTGTGTCTGTGTCTGTTTGTGTGGTGTCATCCCATTTTACCAACTGCTTCATTACTGGAGTACTGCACTTTGGAGTGTAATAGTGCAGACTGCTTTATATTTTAGGGAATAAGTGATTTTCAGAGATAAATTATTTTTAATTACGATTGGTTGTAGTATGACAATGTTTTTCTTAGAGTATACATAATACAAATTAGTTATATAATAAATGAAATATTTGAAAGGTAAATCCAACTGTTTGTTGAAACGTAATTCACTATTAAAGACATTGCACCAACCAAATTATGTTGTATGTTAACATTGGTTTTGCAGCTTTGTAAGCCTGATGTACTTTATTTCATAGTTTATTTTCATTTTACTCCACTCATAAGATGAATGTGACCATATTGACTGGTTTGACTTACAACTGATGAAATTACCAAGATTTTAAAATTAAAGTTGAAATTAAAAAAAAAAAAAAATCTGTTAGTCAGGCATAGTCTTAAATTTGATGGTATAGAGCCTTTAATTTGGTAGCATGTTTTCTGAATTTGGGCGTTCAAGTGCAATGTAATAAGCTAAAACACTTTTTAAGCATAAGGGTCTTAAGCACTTTTTTGTAAACTCTATCAGTGAAAAAGATTCAGTGAAAATGCTTATGAATTTTTACATGAACCCACTCATTCATTAGTCTTGATTTTTATGTAACAAGTCATATAATGAATTACCTTCAGGAATTTGGAATGGACAATTACATCTTTATGCATTATAAGGATGTATAATAACAGCTTGCATGGTATTTCTGAACCTTTTCAAAAGAACAGCAAAAAGTAAATAACTTAGTAACTCGCAATTAGTTTCTATTTGAAGTTTTGAATTCACATAAAAATATATGTAGGGATTCTAGGATGTGAATGCTTCTTTATTTTCCATGTTGCATTAGATATGTCTATTACAGTAGATAACCACCCATAATGATTCAAAGATAAACTAAACATGCATTTCACAAGTCCTTGCATCTCGTCACATTTGATATCATAGTGCACTCAGACATAGATAAAAATAAATGCCGATTCTTGTTAATGTATAGAAGTTTCCAGGTTACATCAGTTCTCCATTTTGTCTGTTTTGTAACAATTGCATGCTAATGATCATTAAGTTATGCTTACATAAGTGAGTAGATCTGCCCTGCTGTATTTTCAGAATTCTTTTAATTGGATTCTTTTCAAATATAAAACTTCATATTCTGGTGTGATTATTTACTTTGTGTTCATTTGATTTACAGCTCGACCAAACCCACCCTTTGACTTGGAACTGACAGGTCAGCTAGAAAGAAGCATTGAACTCTCATGGATACCAGGAGATGAAAACAACAGTCCCATTACAAGTATGTTTGTTTGTGTCTACTTCACTAGACTGACAGCTTTGTTTTAACTGTTTTCAAATTCCAGAGATTTCTGGAATAAATTGTGTGTAGAGCATGGAAAAATAATAAATTAATTCTCTACAGCTGCCATTTATTTGCATAACATACCCTTAATGTCCTCTGCTGTACAGCCAAGCAGGAAGACTGACTTACTGCCCAAAAGAGCTGGGCTTTTTAATTCAAAAACCTGTGCTAGATAATATAGAAGTTATAAATACTGATATGAATATGTAGAGAGCAGATTTGTTCATTGGTTGTATGCTTCTGAAGGAGAGAGCTACTAACACCTTGCAGTAACTCTTTAGTAATTTTATGAATTTGAAATAGCATCAGTACCACTGTCGTCAGCAATTGTCCATTGCTACTGGTACAGAAGGTAATTCTTCATGAAAATATAAGGTAGATCGTTTTTCTGGGGTTTTTTTCTTACCCAGACAGTTAAAAGAATAAACTATGTCCATAAAACTAAAAAATTAAATATCTGTAAACTTTTGAGACAGTAAATTGATGCTAAATGCTATTATTCTTCCCAGGAAAATGTAATGAAAGACACTCTTGCTTATATTGAACAGAGAGGATAGCGGGGGAATTTAGGAGCAAGGAACAAAGATATTAATGTTCGTTTTCCAGAAAATTATGGGATCAGAAAGATTTGTGTTGGCATAGATTTTTCCCTATGAGTAACTTAATTGTTTTGTTGTTTATGCATGTGTTTTTAGATAACAATGCCACAAGTTACCAAGGCCAGGGTACATGTTATGTTTGGAATGAATGAGTTAGGCTGACTTACAGAGTGTTGCTCTCTGATGCTGGTCAACATCAACACTGAAAACAAACCACAAGGATGAGGTACCTGGAAAAGAAGATTTGTAAAAAACAGTATTTCACAATTTTCAGAACACATCAAAGATTTTGACTGCATTTTAGTAAAACACCAAGTGATTTTTTGGAAATGTTACACTCTCAGACTTCTCTAAAATTTATCAACTAGTAACATACTTTAAAAATATAATATATGAAAAATTAATGTAAATAGTTGAATAGTATTATGGTTTATTAATATACATATACTTTTGTTAGTATTTTCAATTTTTACCCCACTAGAAGACACAAGTACTGCTTTTCTGTAGGAATGAGACCACACTGTTTCAAAAAGTCAATACTAGGCAGTGTTGTCTTATGTAGGTTTTTCTAGAACGAGATACTGCATGGACTCTGATATTGGAAACTAAACTTTTCTAACTAAATAATGCTGGGTTTAATTATATTTATATTGTTGCAGAGTCCTCCTAAAGCCTGCAAAATAAGGCATTTGCGTCCTAAGTAAGCCTATTTCTTTTGCTGCTGCTATCACTTCAAAGTGCAGATGAAGACTCAAGGATTGCACTTCATTATGAGTGATCTGTTTGCACAATATGACTGACATACTAGAATCTCTCTGAAAGCTCAGATAGATTTTTTTTTTTTTCTCCTGGAAGTTGCCTATAAATTATTCTACTAGAGTTGCAAGCAGAAGGCCAGTGACCAGGGGAGCAAAAAGCAATAGTGAAAACCTTTTTGGCATGTAACATTTTCATCTTTTCAGCAAAGCTTTGGTTCAGAAGACATCCCACCCCAAGAGCTGTATCGCTGAGCACACAACAGCAGCAGTAACTCAGACAGTAATTTGGGGTCAATTCTTCCTCCTTCTCTTACTACTTAGGTCAGAATGAAATCTGCCAGCCTTAAGTCCAGAAGGCTATGTTTAGTGCTACTTATCTATTTTATATCTTGCTCCTCAAACTGTTGTGCATTTTTTCTATGTGGTGCTGTAAGTATTCTTCTAAAAGAAATTTCTAGATGCCACTCAGAATTTCTTTCGTAGTGCAAAAAGGATCTATCTTGAGTCATATTCTGTCTCCTTGTCCCCACGTATACATAAGAGAGAGCAAAATTCTTGTTACACAACACGCAAATATTTGATGCTCAAGGTTCTGTGGAATGTATGCATACTGTACATTCTTCTCCCATTTATTTACTGTGTTCTAAAAATTCATCCTAAGTGTTTCAGAATTCATATCTCATATCTTACAGCAAGGTTTTTTGGCTGTTTTACATCTGGAAGAAAAATGTCCTTTTTTCTTTCATAATGAATGTGATTTTCTTTTTGGAATTCTACAAACCTATTTATCTCTGAGGTTATATACTTGTAGGATCTTAACAGTAATCATCATAATGTTCACACAGAGAACTCTCGAGAAATTTAGTTTCTGAACATACATTACCTGATTTATTTTGAAGATAATGAAAAGTACTCTTAAAACCCTTCCTCAGATTCTTGACTTTAAATAGTTTTCCATTATGCCAGTTTCATTGGGGAAAATGGTATATTCAAGGAGTTTTAAATTAATACAGGTATTGCATGCTGTCTGCTTGATACAACTAAGAACAATATATTTGGCAGTCAAATTTACATCAGAATTCCACGTCCTTGATATGATAGTTCAGGGGTTCACATTAAATTAAAATCCAGTACCTGAGAGAGAGCTCTTGGAATAATGTGTTACCTGAGAGATGACTGCATTAGTGACAATAGCAAAGGATAAAAGTAAGGGTTTATCTGTTATATTTCTATATCTATTTCTACTTCTGATATCCACATTATAGATTTGTTTTATGGTTTACGTATTTACATGTCAAGTTCCATGATTTTTAAAAGCATTGATTGGTGGCAATCCCTTCTGTCTAGGTCGTTAAGAAATGCCTACGCTGGTCTGGGAAGCTGTTGCAACTTTTGGCATAAAGTTGGATTCAATTTCTGTTTGCAGACTTTGTAATTGAATATGAAGATGCACTGCATGAACCGGGAGTATGGCATTACCAGACGGAGGTTCCTGGAACTCAGACAACAGTGCAGTTGAAGTTGTCTCCGTATGTCAACTACTCTTTCCGTGTGATAGCTGTCAATAAGATTGGCAGAAGTCAGCCAAGTGAACCATCTGAGCAGTACCTGACAAAATCTGCAAGTAAATAATTAGTCTCGTTTACCAGTGATTGATTTCTGCTATGAATAGCATCATTGAATTTGCTTGGAATCACACAGCAGCCATTCTTGTTCATGTGTAAATATTTTATTTTTAGGCCCTGATGAAAATCCTGCTAATGTACAAGGGATAGGCTCAGAACCTGATAATTTGGTAATAACATGGGAGGTAAGTTGGGTCTTTTTTTCAAGGTTTCATTTGTTTTCAGGTCTGTGAGTAACATTTTTTTTTTGAGAAACAATGGTAGTACCCAATGCATTGCTTGCTTAAAATAATCTTGAGAAAGAGCTAAATTCAGACATTTTCCCATCTTCATTTTCATGAAAAAGCTGCATATTTTTTTTTTAATACAAAAATAATTAAAGGGGGCAGGACATGTTTTTCTTGAGTGATTTCTCAAGCCAATAATTAGGTAATGCAGGATGTTTTGCTGCCAGTTTAGGAAAACTTCAGTATGTAAATTGAGGTTTATTTCGAGTAGAGTCTAATTTTCAGAGTGAATTCTACTGTGATTCCTACTTCTACTGTCACCTTTTGTGATAAACTAATCATTGTGTACTTTCCCACTGAAAAAATTCTGTTGAAGTTTTCTCTATCATGCTCTTACCATCAAGACAGGAGCTCAAGGAGAGCCATGTAAAACCAATTTGCCCTCTCAGGCAAGAAATACTGATTAGGGAACACTCTTTACAGGGAGTTGGTGTAAGTCTGTTTTTCTCTCTTCCACTTCTCAAGAAATATTTGAAAATAGAATAAATGTATACACACAAATCACAGTGTATTGATTATGTAACAATTAGCCACCATCACCATTCAATGTGATTTTTACCAAAAAGTGAAAAGCAACTGAACTGACCTCCTGTAAAAGCTAAATTGCATAACTTTCAGCAGTGCCTCACTGTTACAGAATATAGTGGTAAATTTTCAGTGACATTCTATTAAAAAAAACCAGTGTATTTCCTTGCAAGTTCAGATTTTTCAGATGCTTGAGAATATTTAAAAAGTATTTCTTCTCATTTCAGTCTTTAAAAGGTTTTCAGTCTAATGGACCAGGGCTTCAGTACAAAGTCAGCTGGCGCCAGAAGGATGTTGATGATGAATGGACATCTGTTATAGTTGCAAATGTATCTAAATATATTGTGTCTGGTACACCAACTTTTGTTCCATATGAAATTAAAGTGCAAGCTTTAAATGACTTGGGGTATGCACCAGAGCCATCAGAGGTGATTGGACATTCAGGGGAAGACTGTAAGTTTTGTAGTTTGACTCAGTTATACTAATTAAAAGAAACTAAATGTGTATCCTAAATGGGTATTTAAAATACTGAAATATTGATAAGGGGGATAGTAGTTATTTTTTTAATTAAAAGGAAGCAATTTGGAGATAATAAGGCTTTATAATACTCTGTTATTAATCCTGAAAATATAGGAACATTTTAACCTATTCCATGAGTACAATGTGAAGACTCATTCTAAAAAACTATGTTTGTGTGGTTTCTAATTCTAACTAGGTGCTTGTTGTATCCTTTCCACACAGTGCCAATGGTTGCTCCAGGCAATGTGCAGGTTCATGTTATTAACAGCACATTAGCAAAGGTGCATTGGGACCCAGTTCCGCTAAAAACGGTCCGAGGACACCTTCAGGGGTACAAAGTAAGTACGGCCCAAAGCATTCTCCTCCTTGTTTATTAAAATAGATCACTCTTCCTAGATGAGATTGTATCCAGATTGAAGTAACTGACGTGTAAGAGGACTCTTGCTTTTAAAGATCTATAGCAATACCAAAACCAAAATCCATAGACAGGAGTTTACCTGTACATCAAGTGTTAAATGCAACAGCATGGTTACTGTGAGTTATCATCATCCAAAGTTTAGATGGACATTTCATTTTCCCTCCGACTTTCAGTATCTGGGGGTTATCTTCTGCCCCGTAATCACTAATGGGATCACTTTCCTTTCCAGGACCTTTCCTAGATCGTAAGCCCTGGTGGATAGCTATTATTATAAAGCTTTCTCTCAATACAAACTGAAAACTTTTCATGGATGCAGAGTATGTTTTAAGTATCTTCATCATTGACATAACTTACACATGATTACCTCTTTGTAAACACAGCAGCAAAATCCTACTAGCACACTCAGGCTTTCCTAACTAATAAAACTATTTCTGTCAGTAGCCCAATATACAGTGTTGCACGGGGGATCAGATTTCTTAGTAAAGAGAAGGGTACTTCTCTGAAGAGTCACATCTTGAAGGCAAATGTCTGAACAAAGCAGGAAGACGTAACTAAGCAGCAGTCTACAGCACATCATTCATATTTTGCTCTTGTATTAATCTAGCTATTACTCAATATACTATGGTACTACAAAGCTTTTCAAACCTAAGAAGCAATTATGAAAAATGTGATCCACTCTTGTTTTTTATACCGTATGAGTTTCAGTACCAATATTACCAACACTTCAAACTTTTGTTAGCTTGTAAATGGTTTTCTATACTAGTTGATAGGATGAGAGCTATAGGAGAACAACTGCTGATATTGAAAAACATTAACTCAAAGGGTGTAAAACACAGTGGCATTTAAAAGTGAACAGAGTGAAATGGTATGTTGAAAGCTGGTGTTAGTGTAACATTGCTTTCTAACTATCTACCTGGGCTTTGCAAGCCTTAACAGCTCCTTTTTTTGAATTCCTGTGTGAAATCCCAGCTTTCATAATTAAAGAGCTGTTTTGCAGTCGGCCTGAATAGAACCAGATTTTTATTACTTCACATATCTTAATCAACTTTAGCTTGTGATCATATGTTCATGAAATTGATTATGTGAAAAGTAAACAATTATGTATTTGAAGGTGACAATCCTAGGAGTAACACAAGTCTTTGGAAGGGCAACTGTTAATATCTGCCAAGTTATCATGAGAGAGAGACTGTGTAGTAAAGACAGTGCAGTCAAAGTACCTCTGAGGCTCTTAGGTAGTTTCCTAGAAACTCAGTCAGCTCAATGGACACCAGAATCAGCTTTCTGGTCTGATCAAACTGTCACATAATTGGAGGAACAGTCTTCCTGTCCCTGGGTGGAGATCATTCCAATACTTAGAGTCATTTCAGAACTTGTCTGTTTTTCCAGCTCAGTCAAATCTTTTGGTTTCTTCCCCATTTAAAGGTATGTACTTGTCTCCCAAGCCAGGGAATAGCATGGTCAGGAATGTGACCTAACAAGAAGGCAAAGTACAAATCTGCTGTGGAAGGCCTGTAGACATCTTACTGAAAGAATGGATAACTTCTGCCTCTGAGATAGACTGGATAACAGGAGAATGATCACACACCAACGCAGTTCCAAACCAGAACTTGTACCAAACTGGCTTTGAGCATTAGCAGAACTGGCAGGTGGTAGTTTGCACCCAGTTGTGTAGACTGTTTCTGGACAAGGTCTGTTTCTCGAGCAGGAAAGCTCTACAGTGTGTCTCACCTGAGCTTATTGAGCTCATAAAATTGCTGTTATTCCTTCTTATAATTCATGGACACTCGTGGAAAAGCTCAGAGTTGATAAAATCAGAACAGCTGAACACTCACTGTAGGTTTTTTTTGTTTGTTTGTGTTTGTTTTTGTTTTTTGGGTTTTTTTTTTGTCTTTAGGTTTACTACTGGAAAGTGCAGAGTCTATCGAGAAGGAGTAGACGACATGTAGAAAAAAAGATCTTGACTTTCAGGGGAAACAAGACTTTTGGAATGTTACCGGGACTGGAGCCCTATAGTTCTTACAAGCTGAATGTTAGAGTTGTTAATGGCAAAGGAGAAGGACCAGCAAGCCCAGACAAAGTATTTAAGACCCCTGAAGGAGGTATGAAATGAAAAACCTAGACATTAAACTGAAATGCAGTTTACTTGGACTTTATAAAATAACAATCTGTCAATACAAATATTCTTAAGAATTAATAATTCATGACCTATTTTAAGTTAATCTACTTTATATTTACTCTATGTTCTTTTTAAAAGTTCCTAGCTCCCCCTCCTTTCTGAAGATTACTAACCCAACACTGGATTCTCTGACTCTGGAGTGGGGTTCACCTACCCATCCAAATGGTGTTTTGATATCATATACACTGAAGTTTCAGCCAAGTAAGTTAAATATGAATATATTTTGGGGGTTGGGTTTTTTTGTCTTTAAGGCCCTTTCCAACCCAAACCATTCTATGATTCTGTGCTATAACTCAGGCAATATATCTACCAAATAGTAATCCATTTATGAAGAAAAAAGTATGTTAAATTTATACTGTACAAAAGATATGATAGCATTATAGATGTCAAGTTCAGAAAAAGACTAATGTATTTTGATAATATAGATAACTGTATTCAGAAAACTTTCCTTTCTCAAGTACAAGGTTAACATTTTTTCCATTACTTTTATTTCTTCAAACTGTACTTCACCCAAAAATGGAGGTGAAGTCCTACATGTAAGTGGCATCTAAGTTAGATGCAAGATACTACTACTTACAAATTCTGTATTCTAACTGCAGAGAAAATGTCATTAAAAGTACGTCAAACATGTCCAATTATATTGTTGTCTGATTTTCCAATTCTCATGGTATTATAATCCTTAAAAACAAAAATTCAAAAATGTGCCATTTACTCATATCCGAGCTATTAAATCACTTCTTTAGGATCCCAGCTGCTTACTTAGCCCAGAAATATGCAAGCAGTGACACTGGAAATGTAAAAGTTTCACATGTATGGAACAGATAAGGGAAGTTACTTTCTTCCACTTACCAAATTCCACTGTTCTTTGGCATTAGACGCAAGTACCTTCAGTAATTTTTTCCCTAAGCATACTGAACTTAGAGTTTCAGAATTTTTCAATGATCAGTGTTTCAATTCTGCATAAGTTCAGATGATTTGATTTGACGTCATTTGCCTTGGATTCAGATATTTATGAGAATGGAACTTGACCTTAAAAAACTTGCTGGTGTTTCCTATCTCCCAGCTGGATTTTTCACCAAGGTGACTTCCTTTTGAAAGTGTAGATGTAGCGGACAAACAAAACAAATATATACAAACAAAAAAAAGCCTTCTTTAACACAATGACAGTGTACGCAGTTTTCCTAACTTTTTTTTTTT
>VZRN01004857.1:4294698-4356676 GCA_013397935.1 Dasyornis broadbenti
TTTTTTTGTAACAACAGTCAACAACACACACGAGTTGGGTCCCTTGGTAGAGATAAGAATTCCTGCCAACGAGAGCAGCTTGATACTAAAAAATTTAAATTACAGCACACGGTACAAGTTTTACTTCAACGCACAAACTGCAGTTGGATCAGGAAGTCAGATAACTGAGGAAGCAGTTACAATTATGGATGAAGGTAAGATGGGTATGTATAAGGAAAATCTATTGAGTTTAAAAACCACTGCAGATTGTGTTAAACATCTGTATCTAAATATTGCTATTGCTTCCTTCCACTAAGGAAATAGGGCCTAGCATTTTTTTTTTCCTAGCGCTCTCTTAACTGTATTATACACTAAAAAAGCATTTTAAATAATTTTAAAGAAAATACATGCAAAGGTTTTCTACTGAAGTGGGAGCCCTAAAAGAGGTGTAATGCCTCTTCTTTTAATATCAACTCATAAGCTCTAAGACAGACATTGGCCTTTCTGGGCTTCAAGTTTCACGTAACTTTACATTTTTAATGGTCTTAGTCTATTCACCTATTCTGCATCATTCACCAACTTTGGCCACAGAGAAAAACACTGGAATGATGCAGGTTTGTAACTGGGGGAAGTTATTTCTTTCTTGAAGTATGCAATAGCTTCTGTGAAATCTAAATTTCTTTCACAGAGCTGGCAAAAAAGACCTGTAAAACTGTTTAAATAAATTTGTCATCTACGGCCCCGAGTAACTGGTGACATTGTATAGTATTTAAAAACTACCAAGTATATTCTTAATCCTATCACTATTGATTTTTATATTTATAGCCATTCTAGAGCTTTGTTAAAGTTGCTTTTTAATTAAATATGGATACTTAATAAAATAAGAATAATTTAAAGCCAGCAGGAAATTTGGAACTTTTTTCATCATTTTGATCACCTTAATATTAAATCTACTTTGGTACCATCTTTTCACATCTTTTTATGCTCAGTAAAATTATGATATATTGGAATTGCCATAGATGAGTTGGTATTCAATGCAATTTCTCTGTCAGGGTATTAAGGTTGCATATGAACTGAATTTATTTTAGATCTTGAATCCTAAAAAGCATGAGCAATAAAATTTTCTAAATGCATGTACATTGTTTTTTGTCTTGTAGTAGTCTGTCAGTGTTTGGCATAAGTGGATTGTTTGTAATTTATTTGAATTAATACATTTTATCTAGTCTGCATGCTTTTTATAATGAAATTATATATGTGTGTTTCCTTTGGTGTTGTATCTAATTATATAGTGTTCCTGTTCTTGTTTTCCTCCATTAAAGCTGGTATTCTCCGTCCTGCTGTAGGTGCAGGCAAAGGTAAAATGAAACTGCATGATTTATTAATGTGTGGATTTTGCAGTGTTGCAAATGGGGAAATTGCAGTGGTAAGGACAGAAAATCTTGGACTACACATTTTTGTACAATGCTGGAAGAAAACAGTTGTGGGGGTTTTTGTTTGGGTTTGTTGGGTTTTTTTTTTGTTTTTTTAAGGAATTCAGAATGCTTATTATTACCTTTCATCTGTTTATTTTGCCACAGAGTTCCAAGGGAATTCATTAGCTTTGCTTCAGCAAAGTCTAATTATTTCTGAACACTTAACAGATGTATGTCACTGTCATAAATATTCAGGATCCAGGTGCACCAGCACTGATTAGCTGGAGTAGAAAAAACAGCACTTTTGCAAAGGAGATTCTTTTACTGCTTGTGCCACGTGCATTTTTTTGTTTTAAAAAAGTATCTGCATTCTTGTTCTCACTGCGGATTATTGCTGCCCATTTGATCACATTTACTTCATTTGCAAGGCAACTGTGCATAGGAGACAGATGACTGACAATACCCTCTGTCTGCTTCGCAGTTTGAGTATCAGATGAAATACACAGGCAAATGTCTTCCCACTGGTTTAGGTTCGCAGAACTTGTAAATGAATACTTGAGGATATTTCAGCGAGTAGAACCTAGTATCATCCTTATCTGTGAATTCAGTAATATTTAGTTCTTTATGATATAGTTTTGCACGCAGTTTTTATGAATTTTGGTACCTCATTGTCAGAAGCGAAGGTTGTCCTGAGGATTAGATAGCTCAAACTCAGAAATAGGTCTCTATACAGAGGTGTCATTTAATCACAGAGGTGTCAATAACACTAATGAGCACCTGTGCTTCAGATTCTCAGACCATAAACATTACAAATCAAAATCTGTACATGAAATACCCAGCATTTTTTATGAACTTGGAAGAGACGGCATAAATTGTTTTACATGTAATTTCTCTTCATTTGATTATCAGGTGTTGTGAATGATAACAGCCATAAGAAAGAAATTCATTCACTCAGTCTGGTATGAATCAGACAATACATGTTTGCCTACATTTGGGCATATATAGTGTATATTTTTATGTGTATATAAAAGGTGTATTCTAATATCAGGTGTGTTTCTGGTGTGTGAAGTTGTGGAATTATTTTAATGACAAATTTTTCTTACTATTTTAATCTAGTCGTAGCTGAGAAGTCAGCACAGATTGGAACTATCAAACTGGCTTTAGTCCGGGACATGCACAGCAGAAATGTAAATTAAGTTCTCATTATTTATAGCTGACTCTAAAAACTCATGCAAGGAAAAATGGGTTCTCTGTGTGAAACTGAGGTCTAATTATAGCTGTATCACTGTCTGTGGCTATCAGAAAACATCGTATTTGTAAGATCAGCTGGAGTAGCTCACATTTCAGAGCTGTAATCTCAGATTCTCTGAAAACTAAGCAGATGTCTTTGTTTGGTTGCATGTTGTTTGTGGTTTCAAAGTTTTCACGTATTCCTATAGCATCTAGCTCTTCCGATTGCAAAGAAAACTTTGGACCTGCAAACGGGAGGGAACTAAAGCCACGATATCTGTTAGGACATCTGAGTTGCTGCAGGTCTGAGATGAATGTTCTCAGTGGTTACTTTCATTACCATGTTAACTGCTTTGCTACTGATCAGGGACCACGAGTAAGGAAAAGGAGGATCGTATTATCAAGTCCCAAATCAGCTGGTCTCATGAGTGGATGGATTTGGAAGATAGATGAGCTCAGCCCACTCAAAAAGAAGCTGTACCCAGCAGTGAACTTTCCTTCCTCTATTAAGTGCAGGAGGGCCTATATGTCTGTACAGTTCTTATTAATTTGGACCTAAAGCTAAAACAAATTTAGATATTCCCAACCTTTTTGTGGTCTATCAAAAACATATCAGGTTTTTAATTTTGAAGGGCAGAGCTTACCAGGAAAATGTAATTATCTTCTTTCTTTCAATTTGAAAACACTGATCGTAGAAGTTAAGCAGACAGTAGGTCTTAGATTCAGCCAGCCTAAATTGCTGAACTGAAATTTCTGCATTTGGTGTTTTCTACTGGATAGCTGCCCCTGAAGACCTGCAGCTTGGCCAGTCACAAACATTAGACACAAGGTCCTGGAGGAATTCAAATAATTTAAACCTTAGTGAGCTATGTCACTTGGGACATATTTCACTTCTCAGAGTAAAACTATAAATTAAAGTGCAGAGGGATATATTGCTGTGGTAAATCTAAGGATTTTAATAGACTCAATATTTTTACTGTTGTGAGCCTACACGAGTAAATAATGAGATGTTATTTATTAGATGAAAAAGCTATCCTATTATAGTTGGTACTCCTATATGACTTGCATTATCATTTTTCCTTTCTAATACTGTGATGTTATGAATGACTTAAAATTGATCAAATTGTGGTACTACAAAGAAAAAAGAATTATTTTTTTCTTAGCAACCTGTATTCTAAATGTATCTGAAAACTTAATATGTAAAACATATACATATATAATACATATAACTCATATGTATTACACCTAATGTTAGATATTCAGTATGCACTGGTATTGCCATTTATATATTGGCATCTAAGCACAGGCATGAGGTAACAGAGGTGTGAGAAAAATGGGGGAATAACCCAATTACATATAAAATAATTATAGTAGCAGCTGGAAAGTGACTCAGGTGATCACGGGAGTCAAGTTTTTTCTGTCCTTTTCCATTAGAAGTTTTAAATAACTGCCCTATAGAGGAAGGAAGAGAATTCCAATTTGACCAGTGGTAGAAATGAAAGCAGCTGGTTAAACTAAAGAGGTGCATGTTTATAGCGTACAAGCTGAAGTGTAGGGAGTCATGGCATGGCATGTCAGCCTCATTTCACAAGCCTTCTCCTTTCCCTTGTTAGTTTATTTTCGATTTAGTCAACATTTGTATTTGAAAGCAAGGTCGTGTAAACTGCACGCATGCAGACACTGGTAACTGGTAGCCTTGAAATGCAATTCAAGTAAGTTTGTGAGATCACAGTAACCTCTAATTGTACCTAGTGCCTCCTGTCACTGATACTCAATCTGGTCTGTCTTCTTCATGTGAACTTCACATCTCAAGTACTACTGACAAGTCGTAATCCCTTTTGTTACAAGGGAGAAAACAACCTCTGGTTTTGAAACTATTCTTTTGGGGTTTTTTGGCTGAATCACCAATGTGTAACTCGTCACTGTAGGCTAGAAATCAGTCTCAACTGAGTTCGTATCTCTGATCTCTTTGTAGAAGATCATCTCAGTTTTCTTTGTTCTGTACAAAATGCTGTTCTTTAAATCGTTTTCTCTGCCCACCATCTGTTTTCCCTCCCTCTTGAATCATTTCACATAATGTCTCCACACTAACGATTTCAAGCTGCTTTTTCAGTCAAGTTAAGTGTAGTATTTTTGTACTGCTCCTTCAGCCACTCTCCCCCTGTGGACATCTCCATTATGTATGTATCTGTGTGATTCTTTCACTACAGCCTGCTCTGCAGAACCACTGTTTTGTCCTCTTTGAAATTTACTGGGAACAATGATGAAGCTTTGCATGCTTGACTGGAGAAAATGATTATTATCACTCCGCAACAATTTCTGCAAATACACCGAATGCTTATCAGCGACTTGATTTTTTGCGTTTCTTCTTTGGCTTCTGTATTTCTTACACTACAGAAATGCTCTTGCAATTGGCCTAAATCTCAGAAGTGACTAATGCCCATTTCTCAGTGCCAGAAGTGGAATTCACTCCTACTGTTACACTAAAGCTTGAATTTCATACTGTGAATGTTAAAAAGGCAAGGACAAATAAACCCTTTTTCTATGTCTGACAGGCTCTGGCAGAATCTATTACCTTTTTCCTTCTATTTTTCTTGTGCAGGTGTGGGTTTTCTCCTTTAAATTAACTTTTCTCTTATATATGCATTTTTACTAATTGTGTATGATATATTGTTTTGCATAGGTTTTTTTTCCATTTGACACTAGTCTTCAAATTTGTGCTTGTCAGTCACCCAACATTTTTTCCTGAATATCAGGTGAATTCCGTGAAAATTCCTAAAGTTTAGTCACTTTGGGGGTTATTTGATTAATTGTTCTTCTGGACTAGATCTTGAGAAAGAGTTCCATTTCATTGTTAAAATACCTTCTGACCTCATGTCCTATCTTAATAAATGCTATTGATTCTGCAGCCCAGATATAACTGTTATTTGTAGGAACTGTGTTCCTGAAAGGCTGAAAAATTAAATAAAATTCTACCAAAAAACTCCAGTAAAAAAGCACTGGAATTAATTTGAAAAGAAAGGAAAATTTTACTTTGAACTTAGGCCTCTTTCTCAACAGTTGGCAAATGCTTTTATCTGATACTGCAGTAATCAAACCATACTCAGAAGTGCCAGCTAAATTTTGCATTATATTGTGGCAGGAATAAAAAGCTTAATTTGCCAGAGGTAGCTGAAATAGTAAAACTTGTAACTTATTAACAGTCCATTGCCATGGTTTTCAGTGATGTTTCTGCACACTGCTGCACAGTGTGGTGCATGGTCAGAGCTGAGAGAGCACAGGGCCCTGCTCCCCAGGACAAAGCTTTCTGCCCGCCCCTCTTGTCCACCTTTTTTCCAGCTGGCTCTTGCGCACGCTGGGAGCTTCTGCCAGCTGACAGTTGCACATTTTCCATTTGTGAAGAGTGCTGGGCAACATATTGAAGAACTGAGAGGTTAATTATTATTAGAGGTGTGGTGATTGAGAAGACAAGAGTCTGGGTGGATTGAAGACAAGTTTTAAATGTTGTAACCAAGTCTCCTCCAGGCTTTCATCACCTCAGTATCCATCAGCTGTCTTTTATCTTCTTCTGTGTGTAGTCATGTTGCAAATACGGCACATTTAACAGACTTAAGTAAAACTTTGCAGGCCTGATGGCTAATGAGATCAGCGATAGTGCAAAAGAGGAGAACTGCAAAAAGAGTAATTTTGTAAAGAAATGTGCTACTGAACAAATTGCCTGGTGCTCTGTATTCAGTGGTAAAAAACCACAGAATTTTAATCTGACCAAATACTACATGTGAGTAAATCTGTACAAACAGCTATTGGTAAGAATCAGATATGAGTACATCTGATAAATATAAGCATAAATCAGTCACTTGAGAGAATTTAGAAACTAAGACACCAAGGAAATTAAGGTAACTTTCAGAGCCAACTTGATTGTTAAATGCAATCATATGAACAGAAAGACTTTTACCAGATACTTTAATCTAGCAGGCAGTTCTTTAATAAGAGCAAAAACTGGAGATTGGAGATGGAAAAATAGCCCACAAGATAAGATGGAATGATTATTGAATTTACTTAGTGTTACAGAAGCTCTCTATCATCTGTAGACTTCGACAGAAGATGAGACAGTTTCCTTCATCCCATGTGCTCAGGCTTGAGGAGGGAGAAGTTAGGGGTAATGCTGTGGCATCTGTTTGCAGGAGAACGAAACAGTTTATTGCTAACAGTTTTTTCTGTCTTTAACATTGAGACAAATACCAGTCATGCGGTTGTGCTGCTAATTAGACATCATCTGAGGAAGAAAAAATCCAGGAAAATATGGCTTTGAGAAAATACAATTTGATGAAACAAAACAAAGTCGTATTTCAAATACAAAACACTTGTTTTCTTGGCATAGCAGAAATGCTGAGATGGTGATTGAAACCGACACCTGTTCCTATGTGCAAATCAGGAAGGAAGTTTATACATCCTGTCTGCAATCTCAGACTCCTGCACCCTCCTAAATTTAGAGACTGCTATTCTTTCCTCTCGCTACCTCCAAGTGGCACAGAGGAACAGAATCTAATCCCCTTGCATCACCACAGTGTATATGGTTACATGCTAAATTTCCCATAGACAGCTCTGGCTTTGGTATTTCTTAGGGTGTGGTTGTCTGGTTTTTTTTTAATCTAGTGCTTTCTATGGTATTTTTTTCAGGTGGTTTTAACCAAGACATAAATCTATTGTTTATTATTTAAATAATATATTCCTTATTCTTTTGGTTGGTGAAAGAAATTATATATAATCACAATTTAGCTACAAAGACATCGGATGGGGGATTAATACAGATTGAATTTTTGAATGAGTTTTACTGGAACAGAGTTAAGAAGAAAAATTTGATGCAAATATGGGGATAAGAAATTTTATTTTGTAAAAAATTGTAATAATCAGAATACATTCTCAGGAAAACTGAAAGAATTTGCATAATTTAGGTATTTTAAAAAATATTCAGAGACCATAGTTTTCTAGACGTTGTACTCATATTACTTAGTCTGTGCTAGGGGACCAAATAAGATATTTTCTCTTTGCATATAACTTGGAACTTTTTCCAGTTGGACATATGGACAAGGCGAGCCTGTTAGAATAAGAAAATAATTTAAATGGATAGATAATTCTATGCAGCCCCGCTTGCCTTGATAACAGGCTTTTGCTCATTTTATTTTCTTGAGCAGATGAAACGATTGGAATTCTTTACTGAGACTAGGTTTTTACCTCCGATGTTTCATAGTCCTTTGGGGAAGCATTTTTAATGTTTCTAATAGACAAGATATTTTTAGTAGGATAGAAAAGTCAGTGGCCAAGTGAGGCATTTTCAGTTAAAACTAATATCATACCTTTGAGGAGCATCCTCTTTGTATCTGCACTATTATAGCATTAGAACTATTAAAATCTATTTTTTCATTAATATTAGGCCAGCAGAAATACTAAGATACATGTCCATTTTTAACAAGCATAATTGGAGCTGAGGTATGAGCAGAGAACTAAGGTATGAGCAGAGAAGTGGCTAATTTCAGAATGCTGAAGAGAAAAGCTCTTCTTTTCATGGATATGAGCATCATGCATATCTGTAAAAAGTACAGAATGGCAGCAGTAAGACACAGTACCTTGCAATGGGCAGCTCCTTGCATTCCAGCGATTTGTGTCCTTCACACCAGAGTATTTTGATACTGGCTTTCCAGTATCTGATGTCTAGTGTTCCAATGTCCAAAGGGGCCATGAATCCATACTATTAACAAAAGCTGATTTCGGGAATGTCCTGTGAAAGTAAAGCTGGCAGTACATACATACTTCAGTTTGTTTTCAAATACATGTGTATCACTTAGCTGTTTCATATTTTAACAAGTAAAACTAATTGAATTCTGCATGATCTTAGAATGTGCATGTGTTATTTATTTAACAGGTAAGGTTTTACTGTGTTAATTAACCGCTACTTTTTGATGCACAGTGTTTTTACTCTTTATTTTTTCTTTCCTACTATCTCTGATGGTGAAGGATATTCAGAAATCCTTTTTGCAACCTCCCCAGTCATGCACACTGTCCGTCCAACATTCTATAAGGGTATTGTCTTCCTTTTTTAATCATTATCAATGCAATAGAGCCAGATTCCTATAAGGGCTTGCAGCTGGGGCATTTGCAGTCCATTCAGTGCCACGTGCCATAAAGGGAGGCGTATACCACCTTCATGTCTTTTCGTCCTGCCATTTCCCATTACCCTGACAATGTTCTCACTTTCCAGCTGTCTGCATTTTACTTCCAGATGAATAGAAATAATGTTTTTCAGAATTCTGGCAGTTAGGTACTTTTTAAGTATTTCGCAGTTTTTGTGGTAATAGAGCATGCTCAGTAGAATACATAGATTTTACTTTATAATTTCATAGTGTAGTAACTGCCTCGGATTCAATTTCAAAATACAGTACTTGAGTCACTAATTTCCAGTAATGGAACCAATGAGAAATGTGCTATACTTTCCCTCTATATGGTCTAAATTAACATAGTAACTTCTTTTAATATTTTATTTTTAAATGTATGAAGTCACAACTGCATATTCTGCTTTGTTTTTCTATTGTGCATTTAGTTCAACCACTTTATCCAAGGATCAGAAATGTTACAACAGCTGCTGCTGAGACCTATGCCAATATCAGTTGGGAGTATGAGGGACCAGATCATGCGAACTTTTATGTTGAATATGGTGTAGCAGGCAGTAAGAAGTCATTTCATTAAATTCTGATAAAGTGTTCAGATGTATATTTTTAAGATTTTTGTAGTAAATGGGGTCTTAAATTGACCCAGTGTTAAATGTCTAGAATTATTTTTTAATTTGATCAGGAAGATCAAATAATTTTCATTTTAATAAAAGTCAATGTTTAGCAGGTATTGATGCATAGATAGAATATGAACCTTTGTTCCTTTGTATTATTTTATAAATTCTTTTGAACATGAACTTCTAAAAATGTAGTTTATCCTGAAGTGATTACATGTGTAAAAACATGATTACTTGCATTAAGTAGGATATAAGAGTTTTCCTAAATTATGCTCAATTCAGGAAAAAAAAAGAGATTAAATAAGATATTCTTTGTTAAATTAAAGCTTAAAATAAGATAGAAATCAATTTATATACTTTTATTGCCTAAAACCAGGTTTAAATCTTTGATAATACCCATAATTAAAAAAAGTTAGCTAATAAAAGCAAGATACTTCTTTTCAAATACCCCATCCTTCTAATGATATCAATAAAGGTGACTATTCTGAAAATTGGAATAGAAATGCATTTTTCTGGATACTGGTCAAAGAAATGGCTGAGACTGTCCTGGAAAAATGATATGAGAAGAGATTCAGATTTTGAAGTAGACCTTTTTGACCAAAGTAAATATTGACTGAAACTGCAAAAGTATCATTTAACTAAAGGACTAAAATCTATTGTAATGTATCTTACAAGTTCATTTAAGCATTTAAAAAGTAAATTAAATTTGTATTTCTTTAGTACAATGGAACAAATGTTTAAAATAGTTTCATAATTACTGTACAACATCTTCAATATATTGCATGCAATTAGTCATAATTTTATATAATTTTATTATTTTTGAGAGAACAGTTATTTTTTTCAGATGATCCATAATATAGTCAAGTAACTGTTAGTAGTATTCTGTCTAGAAACTTTCAGTAATACAGAGAAAATTAAAATTCCAACATGTTGTTTTCCTAAAATTTTTGTAGGCAAAGAAGATTGGAAAAAAGAAATTGTAAATGGTTCTCGAAGCTTCTTTATCTTAAAGGGTTTAACACCAGGAACAGCATATAAAGTCCGGGTTGGTGCTGAGGGCCTGTCTGGTTTTAGGAGTTCAGAGGATGTGTTTGAGACAGGTCCAGGTGAGGCACACTGTACCAATTCTGTATCGTAGTCAGAATCATGGTAGACCAAGTGCTGAAATGCTGAACTGCTTTTAGCCAAGAGATGTTGCAGATAGAATCTTTGCATGTTCCTTTTATAGAGCAATGTTAAATTATTTTATAAACCTCTAAATAATGCCAGTGGTTTATGAATGTTTCCATCCTTTCAATTCACTCTACTTGACTGATGTTTGTACTAGGGGCAAGATATGCCCTGCTCCATCTGTGTGCTGTGCACTGAAGATGACCTATTTCTTATCTTTCCAATTAATATAATTAGATGGCTGTATTTAAATAACATTTCTTTTTATAGAGCTAAAATATTTGCATAATCAAAAAGCACAGATTCAATTTATGTCTCATGTAATCTATTTATACTAATGTTAAGACATTCCTACTTGTAAATCTCTGTTTGCCTGCTGTATACTGGTTTTATATGGATTTTGATGTCACATATATATCCTGGGAGTCAGTAGGCTGTTTAAGTTCCTTATGTTCACATTGCAGTCCTATTTCTTTGTAAGCAAATCAGCAATGCCTGCCAATTTCACTCAGAGAAAAGGTTCTATTGGAAGTTTTTTTGATGTTATGCTGAACATGCTGCCATCACTTGCTATGCCATCAGCATTTTCTTGGTCAGCTGTTATTATTTTTGTCTTAGCCACTTCTGCTCATTCCAAGCATTTTGGTCAGTGCATAATTATATAGCAGTAGCCCCACCAACTCGAACATGTTATGTTATAGGAAAGTGATTTAAATATGAAAATACTCTTGAACATTATGTAAAAATTATCAGGCAACAAACTAGATAATGGGTGTGACAGTTTGAAAATGAGCTTTTTCTAAAATTATCCTTTTTTTGCTTTGTTTTGTTCAATTTCTGTTCACAGTTTATCACGTTGCAGGAGAGCTTTGAAAACATGGTGCTGAATAACAGTGCCAGGCAAATACGTACGGGCTAACCACAGAGCCAGAAACAGCTAGTGGTACAAAAGCCTACCTGTAAAATTTTATGCAAAAACACATCCAAAGCCTAAAGGAGGAATAAATAAGGATCAAGACTATAACATAACTCAAAACAAGCTGAATGGAAACCTTCCTAAAAGCAGCTTTCTGCATAAAAAAATACTGAGCCAGTAGATAAGAATTCCTGTTCTTACCCAGTCATGTTGACCCATGCCCTTGCGTAGTTAAGGAAGAAGGGGCTTTAAAGACACTACTTTCTACTTCTTGATAATGGAAAGTTTCACTGTCCAGCATGAAATTGTAAACATAGGCTATTTCTTACAGAAAAATCTTGTGTCGCAATGTCTTCAGCCCAGGTCAAAGCTTTTAAACACAGCAAAAAGGTGGAGTAGACAAAGAGGAAAACACTGGAATATATCCTTAATTAGGAAGGAAACTATGATGTTTCATATATGAGGCAAAAGCCTCATATAACTTTTTCTTTGACAAGCATTCCTATGGAGTGTATTCACAGTGTGTGGGTTTATCTTTCTGGGCCTTCCCAGTACAGTGTTCTGTATAGGCTCCTGCAGTAGTGAGTTCACCAAAACACAAGGTTTTTCTGCCTGAAGCAAATAATTTGCTTAGCATAGGAAGAAAATGTGCCATTTTTAAAGATGCACAGAGATCTAGAAACCCTTTCCTATTGGAAATTCAGTAGTTAATACAGGAAGCTGCATCAGTATGTTTTCATCTTCAGTCTTTCCCATCTATCTTGCATATTTTTAAGCATGAATTTGGCTTGATGCCATTTCTTACTATGTTTGAATGTGAATTGCGCTTTTACATTTTGTCACAGTTTCTATTATATAACATTTAATGCCTTATTATGAATGCAGATGTGCAAAACTCAAACTAATTTTAACCTTAATGTGAAATCAAAGTTTTATTTTGATTTGTAGTTCGGAGGAGGATTGCCTTTGTGATTTTTTTTAATTGCCACTTTTTTATATTTACATATATATATCAATTTATATTTATATGTGGCATAAGAAATACAAATATGTAGGTATATAAATTATGTATTTGTATAACACATAGAGAATTTTATGCTAAAATAGTTTAAATTATTTTGCATATAAGAGTCAGTTTCTAAAATGTCAGAAAACATAAACAAGGTCTGAGAAATCTCCTGATTCTATCTCCACAATAACCAGGCACATTAACTCATTGAATTATTTAAATGAAACTCAAGTCATAACTTCGCCCAGTACAACCAAAAAGAAGCATTTAAAGAAAGAGTTAACTTTAGCCTAGTATTCTGAAGCGGAATACACATTGATCTTCTGTGTGAAATGGACTGGAGATACTGTATCCAGATGTTAGAAGTACTTTGTGTTTTCATAGAATCCCTCAGGAATGTGGGACCATTGACAGCTGCTTTTCCAAGCTACCTGTCTCAGACTCCTTCTTAACTAGAAAATAATATTGAGACATGGGCTTGAGTTCTGTATATTGGGCAGCACTTCATGGAGTTTCATGCTCTTGGGTTTTGGATCTGGAGAAGAAGTTGAAGAATGAATGAGATAGGTTTGGATGGATGTTCATCTTCCTCCACTTCATATTTTCCTCTGTCTTGAGCATGCAACCCGAACTCCTCTCACTCTTCCCACTTTCTCCCAACAGCAAATACTAAGCCCAGTTGCCTGTAGTGTGTTTCCAAACAGTGGAGTAGAAAATAAGCTTCTCCAGAATAATCCTCCTACTGTGTTGGAGACCAGCAGATCCAGCCCCTAGATCACATAGATAATTCCTGTCCTTATTAGTACCTGTAGTGTTTTCTGTGTAGTTTCCTTATTATTTACATTATCTTCCAGCTAGAGTGAGCATTTGGAGAGAAACAGTGCCAAGGAAAGGCTTCCCGATTGCAACATGTAAAGCCCAAACTAATGCTAAATCATGGCAATCATGATAAATTGTAAGATGAAGTATGGGTTTGAGGAAAGAAAGAAAACAGAATGCTTAATAAGGTTTTAAAGGATGCTTCATTGTTGATTTTTAGTTGAAATTGAATGTTCGGGCCCTTGAATGACCCGTTTCCCCATTTCAAACTGATGGGAATGCATTAGCTAATGAGTATTGGCTTTTTATTCATTTTGAGAATGCAACTGACATGTTTGTGTGAATTATAATTTGAAATTTCATTTCAGCTGTTTAATTAATGCAAAATGGTTGAGAATATTTTTGAGGTTTGTGGAAAGCAATGTAGTATAGGTGTAGATGTTGCAGAGTAGTTGCTAAGTTTAAATGTTAGCAGACTTCTTATATACTGAAAAATAAGTTCTATGCATATATACTTGAAAACATTGTGAATAATGAAAATATTCACAAAATACAGTATCACTGTTTTTCTTAATACTATCTTTTTTTCACAGTGAATGTTATTCTTTAATGCACAGTATATTGGTTATTATTTATTTGAATTAGCGTAGCATTTAAATGCAGCAAAACATAATTTTTCTTCTTTTATCTCTAGCAATGGCAAGCCGGCAGGTAGACATCGCTACTCAAGGATGGTTCATTGGGCTTATGTGTGCTGTTGCTCTTCTGATCTTGATTTTGCTGATTGTTTGCTTCATAAGGAGGAATAAAGGTGGCAAGTATCCAGGTATGCTATTTACAAGGATTGTAAAATTGATCTGTTGGTAGCCTCTTAAGACAGATCTCAGGTTTACTGGAAAATCCCATTTTCTTCTGGTTTACGTACACTGCGTATATGGCAAATCAGTTTTATCATTTGGTGAGCTTGAGAGGAGCAATCTGCCTATTGGTAGAAAACCTCAAAAAATTTAAGCATAAGAGAAGTACCTTCTTAATTTCTGGAGGGTCATATCACGGCATGACCTCTCTAGACGTTTGAGCTTTGTTTGAAATATCACCACTAGTGCACATTCCACTTTCTGAAGTCAGTGCAGATGGGTTTAATCCACTAAAATGAGTTGAGCTAGAATTTATTTGGTCAGAAAGTGTGGAAACCTGAACACATCCACAGGTTAAAGAACAGGGAATGCATGTCAGAGGACAAATCTCTTCATATGTTATATTGTTTCCAATACCTTAAATTCCTTCCCAGAACCTGTGTCATCTTCAGCCTCTGCATTTTTGAAGCTAAGTTTCAAGCTACCATCCTTCAGTTAGGCTGGTTTTTTTTTCTACAGTTTCTTTCTTTCTAAGAGGAGGTGTAGAATAAGGGTTTTTTAGTGTTAGGTCTAGGAATGGCCTAGTATATTTTATAATTTTTTATTAAAAATTAGAACAACACAATGTATGTCTTCTATCAAAACATGTATTCCTCCCGGTGTACATATTACAAAAGGCATGTATGTGTATGTATGTATGTGGGCATATATGTATCACATATGTCTTTCCCTGGTATTATATTTCTTTTATGTAGTAGCTCCATAGACCAAAGCTCTCTTGAAAACAATAGTGAGAACCAGTTTGCACAGTACTGCCAGATAGGACCTCAGAGCAGCTGTTGAGGTATGAGTGGCTATGAATGAACTCCAAGTGAGCATCAAAGGATAATCTGATTTTTCATTCTCCTATTCTAGCTACAATAGAAAGTACAGTAGCTAAGTTTCATGTAAAATCTCGATGTCCTGAAAAAATTATTTTCGGTATTACAGACTCCAAAGGTTTGGAAATTACATAAATATCCAGACTCTAGAATGCTTATTTAAAGTCAAATCAAACTTCTTGAAGTTCATACTGTTAACCTGGGCATGAAAAAGATGGATGCACTTAGAAAAGTACAAAAGAAAAATCCATACTTTGTTTTATTTTCTCCTGCTTATTTTGACCAGTGCACTTCTGAAAATTAGTGTCAAGGAACTCTAAGAACTTTACCTCTTCATAGGGAAATCTGCTGGAATAGCACAGCAGATTATTTTTATGAGAAAATCACCTTATTAAGTACAAGAATCCTACTCTGCCCAATCTAACTGCTAGATTGTTTTATAGAGAGATCAAAGATTTGTAGTGACAGCAAAAATTAGGTAAGAGAAGTTTCTGTTCCAGCTGCCTATGCCCATGAAGAAAACACATATGGTTAAAGAACACAGTGTTACATACAGTTATATGGCAGGCTGAAGGCATCATCTTAGGGGGTTTTTCCTAATATTTGGCTTTTTAAAGAGAAAATGAGATAACAGAGGATATAGAAGAAGTGGCTCAGGAGACAAGTGAAGTGATGAAACTGAAAAGAGTAGGGAGGACTTGGAGTAAACCGCCATCCAGAAGAGGGTAAAACAGTTTTTGACTAAAAGTGTAGAGGGCAGTTGGATGCCAAGGTTGTCATTACTTCGTGGACACCTGATATTCTGTCCTTTTCTCTGCTTCGGCAGAATTATTAGTTGTAAGGTATACATTTTTTATGCACGTATACACATGCATATACACACACATATGTAAAGGTGGACCTGGACTGTTTATGAGATTTCCAGAGTCAGTATGAAGTGGTGTTTATAGCAGTGACTTTGAATTTCTTATGCCATTTCAAATGTACTGTTCCACAGGTAGTGACAAATGGAAAGCACGAAGTTATGAAATCTATGAAAATTGAAGTTATGAACTCTTTTTCATCATAGTTTTTGCATGTCATTTTGATGTTGCCTGTGGTTTGTAGAAAGTAATCAATTACTTCACTATGAAATTGTAGCAGCCTGATATATCTCCAGGTGTTATGCATTACTGCAATTATGGACTTAGTAAATACTGTCAGGAATGATTCATATCCTCTTAAATAATGACATATAAATTAACGATGTACAAATTAAGTGCGGAAATTACAAGAGTAAAAGATCGTATGTTGGATTATATAACTGTATCTGCTAAACAAAGGAAAAATTTGAATAGATGCCAGAAAAACAGAAATGAAAAGGCAAAGGGAAGAACCATAAAGGTAATTCTGAAAATCAATATATTATTTTACCCTGTCAACAATCTTGACTTACAGCAATATATGTCATCTGTAAATATCTGACCCCTCAGGTGCTCACGGGTTTTTGTGTCAAAGTGTTACATTTATTATTTTATAAAGACAAGTTATATACTTGGATTTATTCCCACCAGTGAACAAGGATTAAACCTAAGACCAGAATGTACATGAGATATAATTGTGTTAAATTTAGGTCTCAGTGTATGTGAC
Source organism: Dasyornis broadbenti (assembly GCA_013397935.1). NCBI lineage: Eukaryota > Metazoa > Chordata > Aves > Passeriformes > Dasyornithidae > Dasyornis > Dasyornis broadbenti. The sequence continues at coordinate 4,311,385 of VZRN01004857.1, forward strand.
TTTGCATTGGGTTTGATCATGTGGAAAAGAAGAAATTAACAAACCATGCCTATTTTTTTCCAATATTAATAATTCTCAAAATACGATCTAAAATCTCTGGAGTCTCTCTACATTAAATTAAAACAGAAAATATACAAACTGACAGTGAACAAAAGGGAGTCTGATTCAGTTTTATCAATAGAAGAATATCAAGAAGAAATAGAGAGCATCGTTAAGTAGAACTAAATTATTAAAATTTGATTAAACAATAGCTCTATTAATAAGTTATTCAATAGCTCTATTAATAATATAAATAAGTTATTTCAGTTGTATTTTTAACAAATTTTTCTCTTTAGTGCTAGAAACGAAAGAAAGGAAAGCATTCCACTAATACAAAATGATATACAGTCTTTCATACTTGAATGAAAATAAAATTCTATAACTAATTAACAGATTTTTTTTCAAGAGAAAAAATGTATTAGCCTAAGGCCCTATTTAAAAAAATTGTTTTTATTCAAACCACATTCCTGCCAAATGTGATCAGTTTGAGAAATTAAGGTCTTAGACTTTCTTGTCTTCATGATAAAAATTATTATTTCAAATATTTTAGTGAAGGAAAAGGAGGATGCACATGCTGATCCAGAAATACAACCCATGAAGGAAGATGATGGAACATTTGGTGAATACAGGTGAGCAGCTGATGTGGTTTGTACACATGTACTGTATATAGTATCACACTTATTAATTCAAGACTAACTTTTTTACTGTGTCAAAGATTCTGCATCCAGTGTTATATAGAACTAAAAATAGCATTTCAGCCACACCATTAGAAAAGAAATTATCCAAGTTTAGTATAAGCCATATGCTAATGCAAGGTGAAATCCAGATTCAAACGCAATTGTAAGTGTTTGAAGGTCAAAGTGAGGAATTTTTATTTACAAAGCCATCTTTCACATACTTCAAATGTCAGCTACAGTGTCCTTTCAGTTAGGGCACCATGTTGGGGCTTATGATTTTTGAAAATAAATTTCTAATTGAAGCCTAATGAAGACAATCTAGTGTTGAATGGAAAAGAAATGCATTTAAAATGGCTGCCAATACTAACATCTAATCCAATAACAAAGAAGTGATGTTATACACAGAGGTGAAGGAATCTCCTATAAAAAGGCAAATCTCCCTTTCATGTATTTCAGTACAAGATATATAGCAAGCAGCTTCAAAGCATGCAACACAGCTCTTATTCTTGACTGTCTTTCTTTATATGCAGTCTAGCCAAATCTCTTGGCATTACCAAAAGCATGCCTTGGCAAGTCTGTTCATACAACAACTATGAATATAGCTTATTAAATAAGCGGTTTATTTGTTTTTTGATTAGTACAAAAAATAATGGTATTATTTTCTAAATAGGTCAATACCATTATATTTTACATGGGTGTTATAATAGATTCTATAGTGCATTCCTGTGTCAAAAGCAGTGTAGAAGCCCTTTATTATTTTGAAGATTTGACATTCAGAAATGTACATAGAAAAAGCAGGTTTTTTCAAGAAGGATCTACTTAGTTTCCACAGAAGGGAAATGTTCATCTTGATCTGACAGGACCAGATGCTAAAGAGCAGTTTCTGTTTACTCTTCCTTGATTAAAAACAATATACTCTGTTCTTAGGTTAATGAGTTCAGAATAGTATTTTATTACAGCTGTAAGTGCATATGAATTAACTAAATTCAAATGATAAAAAGGGACGTGTGAAGCAACCTTTGGAAACCAGAGTTAAAAAAGTACTGTGTAAGTTTCCCTGGGAAGTCTAGTTTACATACTCTTTTGTTGCTCCACTGGTTTTTGATACTTGGAACTTTCAGCAGCAGAAACTGACTTTTGTACAGAATTGTACAAATGATATGACCTCAATACTTGTTCTCTCAGGCCTGGAATAAGTATTCAAGTCTGCTTTCATGTGTGACCTGTAGCAAGATTTGAATTTATGTATCCATATTTAAGTGGCTTGAGTTAATCTAAAGAATGATCTAGGGCTTTTTAAAATTACTTTATAATGCATTTATTCACTCATGTCTGGTGAATATGGGCAGATGCATGCCAAGCTTTCAGACTTGTTCACATGAAAGAGTTCATTCTATGTACCCTGCAAAAAGTCCTTTCTAAAATGTATTTCTGTGTAATTAGTATATATTGGGATTTCCTCTTTTTTCCTTAGAGACAGGGCACCAGCAGCAACCAGTCAGATTACAGAAGATACCTTGCCTCCCTCTCTGCAGCCCAGCATCACTGCAGTCACTCAGTTCCCAGTTTGTCTGCCTCACATGATGTGGTGCTTCTTTGAGGAAAAAGGGTATAGGGTTTCCCTTGAAAAAAATGTAATTTATGAAAGGTCTAGGAATTCGAGTATTTTGAACTTTTTTCATCACTTCAGGTCCATGTCTGCTTGGACAGGAAAGAAACTGGACAAGGAAAAGAAAAGAAAAGGTAGCTGTGCCAATTCTCCTGAAGCAGACCCTGTCTTTACCAAAGCAAAGTCTGTGAGATCTGACAGATCCAACTTCACCAGAAGGTCAGGGGATCAATACACCAGCACCAGATCAGAGGCCTCTTACACCAGGAGGAGGGCTAGGCAGTCTTCAGAGCTTACAAGGGTTAGTTCTGTCTCTGCTTCCCTCTGCCGAGAGGAAAAGAGATCAGACGAATGGAAGTACAGGCATGGCTCTAGACATCATGCTTCTGAGCAACAGATAATGGGGTCGGAGGAGGGCTCAGATTCTCAGGCAGGACAGCCATCCCCTTTCCAGCAACCCCTCAGCTGCAACTCAATTGGTGGCTCACTGGCAAGGCAGCATCATTCTCTCCAGCACTGGTGCAGCCAGATCCCAGACTGCAGCTCAGATTCAGAAGACACTCAGAGCTCCTGCCACAGGAAGGTAAGACCTTCTACTACTACTCACTTCTCTGAATCTGAAAAGAATTCACTAATGAAATCAGTAATCTTGCCTGAGCTGGCTACTGTCTTAAAGGATGCTTTGACAGCAGCCAGACAAAGCATAACGTCTGTGGCACAGGCTAGGTCCCATTCAGTAAAGCATACCAGGGTACCAATTGCAGAAGTTCCAGTGGTTCCTTTAGAAGCATCTGGGAGCAGTTCCCAGAATTCTGAGTCTGATCATATGGACAGCTTAAAAGATCAAACAGCTTCTGGGAAGGAGAAACCTGAGGCTGACAAGGACTTGGAGGTTGAATCAGCCCCTGAAGATGGAGAGGCAGCATCTGAGTTCCCTACAGAAGATCAAGAAGGACCAGATCCTCTGCGTAAATTTGACATGGAGAATCAGAATTACCTGTTCAAACACATAAAGAGAGTGTTAATGCTAAAATCTTCAAAATCTGAATGTGCTTCAGAAGAACTGCTTATCCCCTCTGAAGAAGGCAAGGTAGATAATGCACTTCCTATCCATTCAGCCGTGGAAGATCTTGTCTGCAGGATTTGGGGTAATCCTGAGGCCAGGCATGAAGCCCCAGCAGTCCTACATAAGCTCTATCCTTTTCCAGTGGATAAAGCAGCTTTGTGGGGGACCTTGCCTGAGGTAGACAGAGCATTGCTTACTGGTGATTCTGTACTGTCAGTGCCTGATAATACAGATGCTCTCCCTAAAGATCCTACTGACAGAAAGGTTGAAGAAGCAATTAAAAGGTCTTTCAAACTAGTTGCAGCCCAGTTTGGAGTATCTATCTACTGTACTTATGCTTCTAAAGCATTACTAATATGGTTGGAGGAAGAACAAGCCAGATTCAAAAAGAAATGGGTCCCATCTGGTGCCATGCAGAGGAAACGCAGGCTATGTAAAATTGCAGCTAATTTTATCCATGATGCAGCTGAGGATTCTCTTAGACTCACTGTTAAAAATGTGGCATGCCTCATTGTAGCCTGGAGAGCTCTATGGTTGCGTCCTTGGAGCTCATTGCTAGATCTGAAATGTAAACTGCTGTCTTTACCATACACAGGGGGCAAGCTGTTTGGTGAATCCTTAGTCCAGATCATGAAGGATTTCTCAGAACAAAAACACTCCTTACGCCAGATGAAAAAAAAGAGCTCTGTTGGAAGCTCTTCCTCTTCTCCTCACAAGTGTCTGAGCTCCTTGCGTTCTCCTCCAAAGTTCAAAGGAGGGAAGGGAAAGTATAAGGTCTCACAATCATTTCATGCCAAGTATGAAAAGACATCTCACTTTCAGAGAGATACCAGACCATCAAGAGGAACTTTCTGAGAACATAGACTTGCTTCCTAGTTTCTCAGGAACTGAGAAGAGTGAAAGACTTGGAAATGCTTCGATATTTCTGGACAAATAAACCCAGTGCTTAGAAAATTGGTTGTTTCAAAATAAGATTTATATTATTAGGTTACTTAAATAGTAGTTAATTAGTCTTAATCTCTAATTAAGATATTTGAGAGAAATCATAGGTCTTAATTTTAGAGGAAGGGTTTTTTTACATTTCATTTCTAGGCTTCCCAGTGGTCTTGGGATGGCTTGGACTCGCTTGAAGTTTTGAACTCCTCAGCTTCAATGAAGAGAATACTTTCTGCAGGAAGGTTGGCTGGTCTGTGGGACAAGACAACATCAGATTTTTCTGCCATATTGATCTAGTGAAGGAAATAATGCTTTAGGAAATGCAGGTTTTTCAGGAACCATGGAATAGTTGTGTACACTATGTTCCTGTGACTGGAGGATTCCTTCATTTTTACATAATAAGGGAAAACAGTGCCTCTGTAGCAATCCGTACTGCATTCTTGGTGGTTTTCTGAGTTGTAGAAGACTGAGATAGTAAATTGTGGACAGTCACTGTCTACACCAAGAACCAGCAAGAAACAGAATAAGTACCAGAGATGTATGTTCAGGTCAGAGTAGGTGTATAAATCAGCCTAAATTTTCCTCCCAGTCCCTAAATCGAGAGAAATTAAGAAGTTATGACAGCTACAGACTTGTGGGTTTATGGGTAGGAAGCCTGGAAGCAAGCAACTACAAGGGAAGGATGAAAGTCCATCAGTCTGCAGAATGTTCTTAGGAAGATAAGATAGGGCAAGGCAACTACAGTAGTAGGTATGCTAGTGTGGTAACACAGGATATTTGCACATTTTGTTGAATTATTTTGCCTCTTTTCAACATTTTGACACACAGTATTTTTTGTAGAAATTCTTGGATATGCTGTGAGAGACTCCTGGCAGAGAGTTCTAGGATTGCTAGATAATATATTACTCTTCCTTGTTCTGGGTTGATTAACAATGAGAATACAGTTTGTAACTACAGTGGGTTTTTTCTTGTAGTTACTTAACTTGCAGCTTAGGTGTATTTCCACAGGGACCTAGCCATTTGTGCCTCAGAACTGTAATTCTAAGCTTGGTCCCTTCCAGCACAAGAGATTATCTCGGTGGACTGCCTGAAGAACTGAATAGTCCAGTTGGATTTGGCAGTGGTCTTCCTGTATTCTAATTTACACACATGCACTTTCTTTAACAATTCTTGTTTTAATTCTCAAATACTTGTGTGATTAACAATAACTTTTTCAACACATTTCTATTTAAACTCAGAACTTAATCACCCAGTTTTTCCAGCTTCTGCCAAGACTGAAGACTGAGTATTACAGAGATGTTAAAGAAAAATTAATCAGAAGACTAATATAGGTGTGCTTAAGTCTTAGCTAAATAAGAAATAATAAAATGGTTTGAAGTATGGATTGATACAAGTGCATAATTTTGTAGGGAAAGTATTTGTCACCTGCACAGTCCTAATAACTTATGAGTGTGAGCGGAAACCTGTTACCTACAGGGACAGAGATTCTCCTGGAGTGTGCAGGGAAGCCACAGTGGAAGGTACTTCTGTGCCTTTACCTGATTGCTTTTACTTAAACATTTCTTGGCTATTGACCTGAGTCAGAGGAATCTACTGCCAACAGTTTTCATCTTCTGCGCCCACTTTCTGTGTCTCATAGCCCAGAATGCTTTACCCACTTTGTTTCATATTACCTTTCATCTGACAGTTGTGTTATAAGTAAAAGTAGTACATTGCTAACCATATATTGAGTCTTTTTGCATGTCCATGAATGTGGCAAAGTTTAGTTGGGAACTAGTTGCCTGCTGGACTGCAGAGGCATCATAAGTGTCTTCCCCATTCTGACTGGTTGCTGCATGTACCCATATCTAAGGAAGAAAAAATGAAAAGTTGAAAGAAGAAAGGAGATTTCAAGGTACATATTTCTTTCAATAACTTATAAGCATGTGAAATGGAATTAGTTTTTAAAACAAATAAATTTGTACTTTGCATTTATGTTATTGTTACCTTCATACTTCTTACATCTCGTAATAATTAGCTTCAAGTTTTATATGTGTTTCATTAAACTAAGAAGAGAAAGAAACATATATTCTTACATGAATATAGCAATCATTAATTAATAATATTGAAATCATGCTTTTAGAGTACGCTTTAATATTAAATAGTCTTCTTACTGAAAGGGCAATAAGCATATGTGGTGTATGTATCAGTATTTATCAAAACGATTGGTACATAGGAGTCTTTGCTGAGAAATTTTATCCTTAAAAAGATACTAGTATGGAATTTATTTATACACCAAAAAATAGTAAAAGTATGACTACACTTAACTTCCATGGCTCTAAATAAAGAATTCATACCCATTCTCACCTCATCTTTGGTTTGCTTTCAGTATTGTTTTCTGACTATTAATTATATGCACAGCATAAATGACATTTTTCAAAAACTTCTTCCATTTCCCACTGTAATTTTAGTCAATCCAATTTGCACTTTATTTTTTATATCACAGTATTACACTAGGTAAGTATAAAATTCAGCAAGCAAAACTACAAACGGAAACTGAAAGAAACTGTAATTTTCCCTGATTGCATTTTGGAATATTTTTATGAATAATTGTAAGCAAGGTTGGCAAATCTTGTGGGTAGAGTATCAAAAGTTATGGCTTTAACATGTATTTGCAATATAGTATTATACATTCTACAGCCTAAAGTATTCTATAGCTCTTTGGGTACCCATATTCATAATGCAATTCAGCAGCTTTTGCAGTTTTTTTCTTGGCAACAAACAGATAACACATACGTTTCCCCAGAGCACCAGAACCCCTTCTTTGTTTTGAACCCCCAGGATAGCGAAAGTGCTGTCCAAAACAGTGTTCAGTTTTTTCTCCTCTTGTTTGTTTGGTTTTTCCCTCTTTCCTCCTCAGTTTCTTTCTCTTCCACTCAAAATATTGTGTTCATCTAATAGAAGAGTAATAATCCAGTTTGATAAAGAATAAATGGTACCATGGCGTATATTTTCTTTTTCTGAACCAGGAATGGAAAGCGCCTTGGAAATCCCACTTGTTTTTCCACTGCCAGAGTCCTGGCAGAACCTCTCTCTAGACTTATATAGTGCAACAAGTGAAGGAATCCCTGGGTTCAGATTTAATTTTTGCATCTGCTGTGACTCTGTTCTCACACCAGTGCCCACCTCTGCGCAGATACACTCCTGAGTAAATTTACAGGTTTTTTTTTGTTTTAATTATAGCGATAGTAAAATACACGTCCTGATTAAAATACAGAAAAATCATATACACAATGCAACCAGCTGTGTAATTATTTCTTCATTGTTTGTCTTATGCATAAACTTTGCAAAAATATAAATATGAAAACCATAAGAACAACACAAAGCAGAAGTTCCCATACTCAGATTTATCTAAACTAAATAAAGGAAAATCAAGCTTTTTATTGGATTTAAACACAAAAATGTTGATATACAGTAATGGTGTATTATTTATGTATATTCCAACCTAGTGAATTACACTGGCTAGGGTCATATTTTATCATATTTGCACAGAGATTCATGACCAATTGGAATATGATACAATGCAATTTAATTTATTTTCATTTCTGGGCATTATGATGTAAGGAATTACGAAGTTATTAACATAAAATTAAACAACAAACCATATGCCAATGTTCTTTCCTTAACAGTCTTACCCAGAAAGCAGGTCCAGGGGGAAGGACTGGCTACAATTTCAAAGGGAGGGCCTGGTCTTCATTTAACTTGCAGCCTGTACAGCCTGTTTAATGACTCTTAATACCTTCTGATGGGGGCATTGGAGAAACTACATTGTGTATGAGTATTAAATACTTAATTCTGTCTTCAAACTTTTAGAGGGTCCTTCCAAAATGAACTCTCTTCAGTAATGTCTCTGTAATCTGCTTGTGTTCTCAGTGTTATAAACATTTTCACTTTGCTGCTGGATTCTTGAAATTTTGGAGTGGAGTCTTTTAATGTTACTGGCTTGTATGTTTGCAGCATCAGTGAGCACAGATCAGTGACAGACACTTATCCTTGTGCCTTGTACGTAGCAATAACTAAAATGTTAAGCTTGATACAGTCACATTCCGAGGTTTTGCGTTTGTGTGTTTTGAGCATGAAGATTTTCTTACATGTAAATAAGATATTCCTACCACTTTTTTTCTGGTGTATATGCAGAATGATAAAATCTCTGGTATGCTTTTTCTGTAAGTATATGCATATTAGAGGCGTCCTTCTTTTAGAATGTGATAACTTAGTGTCTCCCAAAACAAAGTGATGAGGAGAAACAGCTTGATGGAAAATGGGTGTAATGGTTTTCTAGCAATAGTTTCTCAACAGGGCTTTTGTTGGCTAACTATATGATCCATGTGGCCTTATATGTCCTAGGTACTATATATATATATATATATCTGGTTTTTCTCGGTGTTCAAAGGTATTAATTAGGAAAAAAATGCATTATTTGAAGAATTAAGATATTTGGTTTTAGGAATTAGAGAGTTAAAATAATTTGTTGAGTATATGTTCAGCCTAGTATTCTGGAAATTGTAAAATGTAATTTTGTTTCTTTGATATTTTATATGTGTTTCTTTATATTTCCCATAAGCTGTGAGTCTAAATAAAAACCCCAAACCACTTCCCTTTTTTGTACTCTATATGCAAATAAAGTCACATGTTCTGTTTAAGACAAGGTAAATAATTGCACCCAAAAGTGCAGCTGGCAATAGTGGGTTTTAATTCAAAATGCTTTGGAGCTGCTGCTGCAACTTGAAACTGAAGTGCAGTGTAAAGGATTCTGAAAAGAGCCCAGCTACATCTATTTCATTAAATACAAGCCTACCACAGCTGCAGATTTATTTGAGGATGCTGATGGTGCTTTTCCATTGACAAGGGAAAGACCACAGTACTTCGCTACAGAGATCTGTCCTACTGGCCTTTCTTTGTTTTCCTTTTCCTGTTGTCCTCCAAATCACCATCATCATTGTCAGAACATTATCAGTCATGGAGTAGGGTAGGGAGATGGATCTGATAAGAAATTAAAAAGAATAAGCATGCACTCAGCTCTTCAATTCCAGCTACTGTAAGCTAAATTGTTGCTTTACCTGTAATACACTAAATATTGTAACAATTTTAAGAGCAACTTATTGAAAAAATACTGATCACTATCAGGATATGGACTTTGCTTTTCTTCTTAGGCTATTTTCATTTGTTTCTTCTGCACCCTTTTAATGGAATATGTAGGTCTCTTGAAAGGTAAGGTTGAAAATTGCAAGTCTGGCCTGCATTATGTAACAAATTATTTGAAATGCAGCACTTTTATTTTCTTTATACTAGTAAAGAAAATCAGTATATTTCATTTAACCAAATTCATTCTTCATTCATGTTCGAGGAGTCAAAGAAATTAAGAAGTTTAACAGACTAACTTCACGGCACATCATAAGCTTGTTACTTTGGAGAACAAACAAATTATTTTTTTATAACTTTACAACCCACTTTTTAATGCTTGCAGTTGCATCTAAATGGCTTCCAAGCCAAGGGCCCAGGTCTTATCATTTAAAGGTCATGCACGATGGGGAAAAAAAAAAAAAGAAATCACAACTCCCCCTCCCTCCACTGAAGACATTCTCTGTTTAAACCATTCTTACACCATGTTTTCATGTGAACTGCATCATATTGATTTGTATCTACAATGTGATGTGAGTTTACTAAAGGATTATAGGGCTGCACACATGCTTTTCATAAACTCTGCATGCATGGCTGGTTTTGTCTTAATAAATAATACATCAGTTAATTCCATGTTTGTTTGTTTGTGTCTCCAGTGATGCAGAGGACCATAAACCTCTAAAAAAAGGAAGCCGGACACCTTCAGACAGAACTGTGAAAAAAGAAGACAGTGATGATAGTTTAGTTGACTATGGAGAAGGTGTAAATGGTCAGTTCAATGAGGATGGCTCCTTTATTGGACAATATAGTGGTAAAAAAGAGAAAGAACCTGCAGAAGGAAATGAAAGCTCTGAGGCTCCTTCTCCTGTAAATGCCATGAATTCATTTGTGTAACCACAGAACTCGATCCCCTTGTATCTTCAGTTTGTTTAAAGCACTTGTACATCCTCCTTCTCGTACTATGAACACACAAGTAACGGAGCTCCTCACCACCAGATGTTAATGCTATGAGAATATGCAGGTCAATACCATTACACAGCATAATGACACAGTAAGTGGTATGTTAGTATGAGTCAAAATAGAAAATTCAAATTTTGGTCAAAACTTGGGTATTTTTACTTTTTTTTTTTTTTAAAGGAACTGACACAAACAATAACATCAACTTGTAATTTTGGTTCCTGTTGAAAATACAGTATAATGCATGGAAAAAAACCCTACACAATTCACAGATAATCTTGTGTACACTATAAAAACATGGTTTGACAATTTGTTATGCAGTCCTCAGCTGAATCCCTGGATATGAATTCCGTTCTCATTGTCAGAGTGTTATAGTAGTATTATATAGAACTTCAATGTCTTTGTGGACATTGTTGTGAAATTGGTGACTTAATGTCTAGCTATCATATGTCTTTTTGCAAGACAGTTAGGAACAGTATGTACAGTATATAATTGCTAAATGATTTAAGTATGACACTTGCATTTGCTGATGCTTAATAAGACCCTATTATCTGCTCTTTGCTCCTATTACTTTATAGCCTTTTAATCTATCAAGTATTACAGCAGTACCGTGTTCTACTTTTACATCAAAACACATTGAATTGATTTTAGGGCATAAAAGATACGCATTGCAATGCATTTTGGAATTTGTATAGTCACTGAAAGAAAAACTTTTAAAAGGAGAGAAAATATTCCAGAAAAAACAGGGCAAAGTACATTCAGTGCCTTTATACAATATGCATTCCGTAATGCGCTGTACTACTAAATCAGTTGGTGCAGTAAACTGTGATTAGCAGACTACTGTCATTGCCAAATAAAGGAAAACCGTGAAGAAAAAGAAGTGTTATGAAACTGTTGTGCTAAAAATGGAAAGTTTAAAATATTTTAAATTACATAAAGAAGAGTATGATTTTTTTCTCCCCTCAAAAATAACATAAATGCTTTCTAGACAGTTACAGCACAACATGTTTTCATGGCCTTAGAATACTTAAAAATGAAAACAAACAAACAAACAAAAAACCCAAAACACAACCAGAGTTAAATTATTTACTAATACAGCAAGGTATAAGCTCTTGTAAAAGAAATCATTAAAAACCCAAACCAGCCATCGGCGAGACCGCATTTTCCTCTGTGTCCCAGCCTGATCAGTGTGGCAGCTTTGTAATTATCTCCAGCCTGAAGCAGTGTGGGGGATACTGCTTGGAACCACAGCATTCAATCTGACAAGTGCTAATACGGTTTATTGGTAAAGGATTACCCTTATTGGTTAAAAAATTATTTTCTCGCATACTATATCAATCAAATGTTTACCTCCAAATATAAATTTTTATAACAACCTATGGTTGAAGGAATGCTCAGTTTCATTTGCCAATAAATTGGTTTTTCATAACTTGCATCAAGTTTAATTTTAAGTAAGCTTTTTATATGTAGATATTTTGTTGAATTTGTAAATACACTTAAAGCGTAGATGCTATATGCTTCTAGGTATTACAGACAAATAAACCAAGACAGCTTATGTTGTACTGTGTAAGAAGTACTATAGCCAATGGTGTGCATGGTATTTTAAAGCATCTACTGAAATTCTCATGTTTGTTTTTGTTTTTTTTTTTTTTTGCTGTGGAAACAAAATAGTGAACTGTTCTGCTCATTTACTGCAGATTCCAACTGAACCATTCAGAGCTTTTGCCAGTGCACTACATTAGCCCATAGGACACCTTGCAGCTTTCATGTATCTATTGTAGGTAAAGCACAACTGAAGTAATCCCAAATGCAAGTCAGCTGTAATAAGCTTCTTTTGCACTTTTGAGCTTTCCATTGATCAGTTTTCTTAATGGAAACCGAAATACAAAATGAATTATATGAATATTGTTTTCAAAGCACAAAGAGAACATTTCTTAACAGGATTTGCCAATGGTTTTGGTAAAACAGAAATACCATTTTACTCTTATTTAATTGTAGATGCTGAATTATCTGTGCGTGTGGGGGTAAACATACAGGCTCACTTCTGTAATAGTGCAACAGATTTTGTATTAAAAATAAATGTGGTTTTAAAATTTCACTGTTTGTTCTGTTTACACTAGCAGTAAAAATCACATCAGATTCATCCTGTAATTAGGAATTCAATCTGGAAAACCAGCGTGAACTAGTAGAAACTCTGGCAGAAGTTGTTCCCGTGATGTAACAGAACTTCCATTGCTGCCACCAAATTATTTACAGAAAGTTGCAGACCTTCACGTGCTACCATTTGAAAAAATGTAATTTTGTCTGACCATTTCCCATTGAAATCCACTATTTGCATTGTACTTCCATGGATGTTTTTATTAGTTATTTAGTCATATTACTGAAAAGATAAAAACTGAAACAGTCATGTTCCATACCTGCAAGAGTGAGTAAAAGAAAGTAAGAATGTTGATTTAAAATTAAGAGCCCTCAGATAGGATCCCAGATAAGGATATTGTGTCCTAAAAGAATTGTCTGACATACAAATTTATGGGATCTGTTTTTAAATAGTATATGAAGTGAGGAATTTTTAGATATCATCTTTTACAGTACACAAAATCCATTGCAATGCTCTTTTCATATCTTGTCTATTCTATGTATGAATGGAAACAGACTGGGCAGGAGGGCAGCTGTTCTACATAGAAGACTGCAGGAGAGCCATGTATTACACGAGATGCAGGTGCTTCAGGAGATGCATCCAAAAGTTGATGTTTGGGCATGATGCTTGAAAGAGGGATCTTATCACCGAGCCAGAAGCCATTCTGTCAGCCTTTCCATGTGTAACTGGGGACACCTGGATATTTCAGCTCCTGTCACCTGCACAGTCTCAGTTCTGGCACTTCTATCTTCAAATATATTCACACTGTTTTCAGCTATCAGCTGCCTTGGTTTTTGTACAGGTATCTGTTGATTTTTGCAGCAATGTAAATTGTCTGAGAGATATGAAATACACCTGTTTCTGTTTCAATTAAAGAATATTTTCTGAAAAGAGGGGTCTGAATTCCCTAGGCTTAGTTGGGAAGAAAGATTTCATACAGTAACAATTTTTGGAGACATACATACGTTATTTGTGCATGTTCCCCAAAGTGTACTAATACGTATAGTTGCTACATTTTCCTTTTAGTGATATACCTTTGCTTTTGGTTTTATTCTCACTGAAGTGATTGTATAAATCCTGAGGGAATTAAAGAGGATACTCCAATGGTAATTTTTCTTGTAATCTATTCTCACATTGTTCCTAGGAAAATACAATTTCCTCATGGCTCCATGTAGCAGAGGCAAAGTGGCAAAAGATTTAAGAACCAAATTCTCTTTTCATGGTGTCTGGTCTGTTTTAAAACAGAAGCCCTGGGAATTATATATGAAGAAATATTATCTACAATATGGAAGTGTTTTCTTCTCTGAAAAAAGATTTGGGGAGAAAATCAGAGAGGATGACATTCCAATAATTTCTGAAAAGCAATTGTCCTTTCCTGTCTTTCTGTCCCGCTCCCTCTCTCTGTTTTCCCCCTCATCTACCTTATGAAGGAACATTTCAGAGAGTTGGCAGAAGCAGCAACTGGTTTTGTGGGAAGATGGAAATAACTGAAAGTGCTACTTGTAGGAATGTACCCCAAATGATGCCCGTAGGGTGAAAATAAATCCAACTGGCCATCATGTTTTAATATCTGAGGGGATCTCTGGCTGCTCTTTGTGCACGAGAAGTGGAAACTTTAGACCAAACTGTCAAGATAAATACATGTCAGCCGGACTATGACAGGCGCTAGATGTGATCTGTTGTGACTGTAAGCAAGGAGAAAAATGGTGATCCCTGTGTTCTCATGAATTTTGGCAGCAAAAATATACAGAAAGTTCCTTACTGTGCTCACATGTAAATGAGCTGGTAAAAAATCATGTTCAATAGCTGAAGGATGGATTCTTCATTTGGGGTTGCAGAAGTTTGCCCTACTGTGAATTTGGCAGCACTGGCTTTGTCCCTCCGAGAAAACTGTGCAGGATAAATTTGAAGCCAGCTGGCAAGTAATGGCTTTGCATATGTTTAAATTGGAGAGAGGCAGGGCAGGAGACAGCTCCTGTCACCAGGACCCAGACAACCTTCTGACCTGCTTTGCCTTGTCCTAAGGTGCTCAACTAAAGTAAAGAAGTTTAGAAGGTAGTGTGGTTTCCCTGTCAGTGGAAAAACTCTCATGGCATCATGTCAAAAATCTAAGCCAATGCTTAGATTTAATGCTGTCTGGCTTTCTATCACATTTTGGATGTAAGTGATGAGGAAGAAACATACTTGACCACCATGCTGTACAAATATGGGTTTCAGACCTGCACTTTCAAACAGGGAAAGTTTAGACAGTCTAATTCTGGTGCCAAGCTTTTTAAAAATTGCCAGGTCTTGTGCTACATTAAGGAATGAACTACATATACCTTTGACAATAAACTATACTTAATATGTATCTTCCAGAAGGCGCTGCCCTATTTCCCATGTCCAAAGACCTCGGAAGACGGATGCTTTGGTCTTGAAACCCAACATCTTACCTGAGAGAGTATAGCAGCCCACTCGTCTGCCTTGTGTTTGCAAAGATCGAAAGGGCTTCAAGACTTCACAGGATTAAGGCGACAAATTAAGTTTTCTAAATGGTAGTGTTCAGGATATATTCCAAGTAGATGTTCTGCAATATATGCACCGTAGTGAAAGAGACTTAGGGCGAGCTGGCATGAAAAGATTGCGTGTCTGGCATGGTAAGAAGGGGTAGTGAAAATGAAACTGTTGGGACAGAGAAAATGGAAGTACAAAGGTATAATATTTGCGGTTTCTTGGAAGACTTGAGAAAGAGCCAGTGGGGTAGCTGGCCTGAAGGGCGATAAAACAGCCCAATGGCAGAGGCAGCAGGAGCCCTTGCTAGTCTGGAGCAGCACAGCCTGCTGGGTGCAGA
Source organism: Dasyornis broadbenti (assembly GCA_013397935.1). NCBI lineage: Eukaryota > Metazoa > Chordata > Aves > Passeriformes > Dasyornithidae > Dasyornis > Dasyornis broadbenti. The sequence continues at coordinate 4,326,796 of VZRN01004857.1, forward strand.
CCAGCCTATCTGTTGGTGACAAACTGCTTAAAATAGATCAATAGGACATCATTCTCCTTCCGGAATTTATTATTTATCCAGTTATTGTTCCAAGAGGTTTAGAAAGACTTACCAATCTTAAAAATGTCTGTCAAACAATTGAAAATTGCCAGGAAGTTTGTAGGTTTGGCACAGGGGAAGTACTCACAGCTGGACAATTAAACACACAAAGCAGTTGCTTTACTGTTTTCAAGCAAGCTGAAACTATCTCCTGGAAAGCACCTGCTTTCTGCAGGTATAGGACAAAGAAAACTGAAGTGACCCTTTTCCCTTTGCTTAGGAATTTGACTAGTGGTCTTCCAGCAAAATGAGGAAAGTGGGCATTTTCCTGGCTGTTGAGATAAGAAAGATACCAGGGTGCCATACAAACTGTTTGTAGATGAAGAACCTACATGATAAGGACTCCAAACAAGGAATACCAGAACTAATGTTTTTTGAAGAGATTCTTCAAGAATAAAACTGAAGAGAGGGAAAAAAAACCAAAAAGGCAACTAATTGCAACAATTTCTGGACAAATCAGAGGACAGATGAATGTAAAAGAACACTGACATGGACAGGAATAGTTTGATTTCCAGTAAGGAGAGGGAAAATGGCCTTTGGTAGGCTATGTGATGGCCTATAGGCACAAATACCACATGAGGAAGCACAAGAAAACTGGTTACCCTGCTTATAAGTGAATACTGTAGCTTTAATTTTCTAGCGGTACACAACCACAGGTTTTTTTGTATAATTCTATGACTTGAACAATTAGCCAGCAAGAACAACTATTTAGCTGAGACTGTTTTTCCTTCCTGTACTTTTCACTACAGTAGCTTGGTTCCAAAATTGTGCTTTAATAAGGAAACAGCCTCTGCTGTTCTACTACAATTAGGCAATGGCCGTAAACTTTATCAAAAGGGAAACTAATATATATTTTTCTAAAATAAACTGATTTATCTTTTTTAAAATGGGAGGCAGATGAGACTTCAATCACTAGCATTTAAAAATAACAATTGGCCACTAGAGGGAAGTCACAATTGTTGGTTAGCAGAAGCCCAAAGCATCTAAGTTCACATCCCATGTTAATGGATATAAATGTATGTGTGTGTGTCTGTGTGTATAAATGTCTGTATGTATATTTATATATATAAAAGCACTACATAATAGTGGTTAAAAAGAATAAGACACGAGCTCATAATCACTTGTGTTGCATAACACATTCTGTTTGTCTATGCAATAATCACCTTATTCTAATTCAACCACTTCTTATCACGATTGTAAATTCCAGGGACATTTAGGGCAGAATTTGAAAAGTAAACCAAACCAACTGTTTGAAAAGTAAACCAGCAAGAACTATGGGACAGGGATGCTTAGTCTGAAATTCAGCAGGTAGTCCTGTCCCAAAGGCTTTTTGGAGGCAGAATCAGAAGCCAGACAATTGTCTTGCTAGGCTGTCAGTTCCCAGACGTGTGTAGGTATTTGTCCTTGGCAGCTGTATAATAATAAAGGTTTAAAAAATGGTGTTGACCTGGTTGGTGTGTAGCCAATTAGCTCAGCTTTTGCAGTTCATGTGAAACCTCCACTGCCACAATGGGTTCAAAAAAGGGAGATATGCTGCCTGGTGCTGCAGAACCTGTGCAACTGGAGGTGACAGGTTCCCATGAGAAATTCAGGAGTCCAGTCTGACTGGGCAATTTATAGGGCAGCAGTTCATCTCACTGAAGTACCATACTTGATCTGTATTTGAATTTGTCAGGATTGCCCTTAATCTCTGTGTCAAAGAAGAAAGGCTTAAGGTCTTGACGCATGAAGATGGGAACATCTCATCAGGCAGCAGATTGCACTCCAGCAGGAGCAGGGCTCGGCGCGGCGCCTGCGCTGCGCCCCCGGCTCTGACACTCTTTAGGCCACTCCTGTTAAAGCATGTCCAGGACGGTGACCACCATTAAGTGTTTTGATTGGGATGGGTAACACAAGGCACATTTTCAGTGTCGCAGCCCCAGGAGTCCTGCTGCTCTGAAATGAGATGAAGAAATGCTGAATTGATTCATGTTGTCAGACAGCATCATCTTCAGAAGGACTCTGCCTGCGGGAACCAGCTCAGCATGTCAGGGCCCATTCGTGTGAGGAGGACAGAGGCTCTGCCCTTTGGGATTGGCATCACAGCATCCTTGTGGTGGCAGCGAGGGGTGGAAGGGGGAGGCATCTGCAGGGTGTGCATGGCTTTGTAGCAGACTTGTTGCATGGATTGAGGCAGTAGAATGAAATAAGAAAGCCTGAGGTGTTAAGAACATAACAGAAGCTTTCAAAACACTACTGTAGAAAAATCATTGTATATCAGCATCATACCAAACAGATAGGTACATACTGTTTTAGAGATGGGAATGCAGCCACAGGTTCATGATTAACAAGAAAAATTAGCAAGTTTTTTTCTTTTTGCTGGTGGTGAGAGCAGAGATGCTGAAAACTGGAACCCAGGACAGATTTTTCAGATGGAGTAGGCAGTCCCCACCCTGCCAAGCCACTGAAGCTGCATTCATTTACACCAGCTGAGGCTAGTGCTTGTGGCATTTTAGGCAGGTCTTCAGGCAGAGGTTTGAATATAATGAATATTTTTTAGTGAGTAACTGTCTAATAGAGTGTCAGGGTTTCTCCACTAATGACAGCAATCTCAGCCTCCAGCAGGGACATCACAGACACAGCCAGATTACATGTTGGAGACAGCCGCATATCAGAACTCTGATCTTTCTTTTATAACCAGCCTGCAACTGAAAAACATTCTACTAAAAATATTTAAAAAGCGAAACACTTTAATTATGTAGCTAATTTTGGTGAGATTATTGCTCATGAGTTGTTCACTAAGAATTTGTAATAATAAAAATTGGCCCATTGCAGAAGCAGAGTCCATGTTCTTATGAAGCTTTTTCTCAGGATGTACATTTTAATTCTACATATAAAAGCTTGGAGACAATCACTCCAATATCCCTGTGACTTGTAGATCTATTTTAATGACTGGAATTTGATGTTCCATGTAAAAGGTAAGAGAAGAAAAAGAATGAATTTCACTATCACTAATAAGTTTTTCTGCAGGTTTAGTTCCGGTTTTGGTTGTGTGTCAGGCTTTTTTTTTTTTTTTTTTAAATACATCTAGTAGGATAGGTTTCAAGAGTGATTTACATCTATTCATCACTGGATGATGAGGTTTTCAGTAAGATGTTCAGAGAAAGGTTGTTGTATACCTTAAGACTGTCAAAAATCTGATGTGACAATCAGTGCAACCTAGTCCTGCATTTTAGCAATAGTCTTTCCCTGTAACTTAGATTTTAATGTCAAAAAGTTTTCCGTGTCAGACTTGAAGGTATATAAAAATACACAGATGTTGAATCTGAAATGTTCAGCTACTTCAAGTGACAAAACAAAAGCTAACGTATGAAATATGATTGCTCTAGTTCAAGACAAATGAAAAACCAGTAAATTATGGGGGATTAGGGGATTAATTTCTACTGAAGACAACATAAAGTGAAACATACAGGAGCAGAAATTGTAGCCTTGCTAGAAGTCTTGACATTAGTTTATTGCCTGGCCTCACATCAAGAGCTACATTTTCTCTGCCCCATGCACAGCCTTAAGGAGCCAGCTTTGCTCTGAGGCAGGACTCTCAGACAGAACCAAATCCTACCACCAACCCAATGAGGAAGAGTTATGGGGAAGAAAGGTCACTAAAGGAAGGTTAATCCTTGAAGGACATTTGGTTTTCCACCCCCTCAAAGTGCTAGGTGAACATCTTGCGTGGTAACCAGGCAGGCACTGGAAACAGTTGCTGCAAACAGGGTGGCTGTTTAACCCCAGCTGGCAACTAAGCACCACACAGGCACTCGCTCGAAATGGTTTGCCTGGATAAAAATGCTCATTGAAAGGTTACTGTCCAGATTGAATAGCCCCAGGCATTCTGCTTCAGTTTTGGCATGGGTCCATGCACCACCCTTGCAAGAAAGGTTGTCAACTTCATTAATCTATCCACTACTTTTTTTTACCTCCTAAGATCCTAATAAGCTGAAAATATGCCTAACCTTGAAGTGATAGCCTAAATCGTATTTGAGGAGCTGTGCTCTGGAATAAACCCACAGATAAAATTGAAATATGTATTGATTAAAATAAATGGCACATAGCTGAGCTGCATGTGGCCAAGTGTTAGTAATATGATACTATAATTATCAATTGCACCCCTACCTTTTCAACAGGTGTGCTCAAACCCCATTCAGCATGTATACATATTTCCACTGAAATATACGTATACTCAGGTATTTTCAGTCATAATTTCTTAGGCAGTTCAAACCAGTGCTGAAGCCTTTCCTTGTTCCTAAGGCTCAGTGTAGCTTTGGAACATGTTAGTTTGCATCATTCTGCATTAAAGCAAACAACTGAAGCTAAGCCCTAATGCAAACATGCATTTGGAGTGTTGTTGACTCTGCACTGGCCTCAGTGGATTTGTCTCTTCTGTTAATTAGCAGCATCCCTGCTCCAGGCTTAGTTCTGGGGCCCCAACCAGCCCCACAACACTGCTGTCAGCTCATTACCAGGCTGTCTTGAAGGGCTCTGCAAAGGCTCTGTAGGGTCTCAGAGGTACCTGCTCCCAAACGGCAACGGGGACAGGACTGTGTGAGCTCTGGCCCCCTTCAGTCATGTCTCAGCACATTCTGTATGCCAAACAGTTAGGATTTACTACAGTCATGCTACAGGAAGAACACAATCCCGTACCACTACCAGAGTTTTAGACTTGGGGAGGGGAAGGGTCAGGCTGATCCTCCATGGGAGCAGCTCATCCCCTGCAGAGAGAGGTCTACACAGGGTTGTTGAAGCCAGGTCTGTGCTCCTTGGTCTTGTGGCCATGAACTCATCCTACACTCTCTTTAATTTGAGGATGTGCATATAGCTGCACTTCCCTGGCCCTGTGACAACTGTGCCACCCTGAAAAGGGAGGTGGGGGAGAGAGGGAAGGGACTTTTCAAAAATAATTACTTTAAATAAAGCACCCCAAAATTATCTAATCATATTTTCTGAGAAAATAAATGATTGGTTTAGAAAACAGATCTCTGCATGTGTACTTTCGCCAACAGAGCAGTGACCATACATACCAGAAAGTGAGATCCCACGGAGTTGACTCCATTGAAATAAAATCCAAGGTGGTTAGTAGGGAGAATATCCTCTTTGTGAGGCTGAAGACTCTCCCTAATTAACAACAGGATCGAGGGAGGTCCTAATTGATTTTATTGCAGTACACAGCTTTTGCTCTTTGAGTATTATTACTCTCTGTTCAAAGATGAGTTTTGTGATGGGTTAGTTTTCCAAAGCTGCTTTTCTCTCTCATATGGTATGATCTATTTCTTAAGATAATATGCAATTAAATTCCCTCGTTTGCTTGAGACACAAGAAATCATCACTATTAAAGATGTCCACTTAAAGTGTGCTTTTCAAAATAGTTTTTAAGGACATGAACTAACAGCAAAAATGAACAAGACAAAGTGCACAGGTCAGAGAACATGCACATATTGTATACATAGACCAATATATATGATGTAGGTATATTTAGGTACCAAAGTATGTTTCACGTATACACTGATTTGAGCATTAACACCCCAACAGAATTCATGGGTAAGTAGAGCACAGGAGGAGTGAGGATGGTGAGGAAATAGGTAAGCAACAGATCAGAGAAAAAAGGCAGAGATAAGTGTAAGTGACCAAAACAAGACTTTTTTGCCACAGATGTATTTACTTCTGCAGCTTTGAAAGAAATGAGTCTAGATCTTCACATTCTGTGAATAGGCACCTAGAAAATCCATCTAGAAAAACTTCATTGCCACTAAAACATGATGAAGGAAGCATTAACCTTGAAACAAAACGCAAGCGATGAATGGCTGACTGCCCAAGCCTAAAAGGAAAGTGCCTGCCCACTGCCGCATGTACACTTGTGTGATGCCTTAAAATGTTTTTTGTTGGAGGGAAAAGAGCAATTTTAGAGCCGAGTAATTGCCACTCTTTTACCAAATAGTAGTTAGTAAGACATCCATGGAGAATTGAGTTGATTTAAATACATTATTCTAAAGGGTATTCAGCAATCATGTTCTCACTAAATGGATAATCAAATAAGTCACACTCTCCATTTAGAAATGCAGTTCATTGTTAATGGACATAATATCTGGGTGCACAGTTTTGTCTCACTATCCAGCCCCCTTTGGAGGCTCACACTGCTCCAAAACCTCCAAGCTGAGAAAACTCTGCTTATGTTTTGGATAGTCAAACCACAAGTAGTGGACTACAGCCATGTGTTATGAGCTGCAAAATGAGTAACTTCCTGTGGGTAATAACCTTAAGGGTAAATTGAAATTTGTATGCCAGTGAAGTTAATGGAAAGAAGATCAGATTTTCACTGTTCATACCATATACTTTGCTAATAATTTTTCCAGTAGATTCAGCTTGCTATTGTGGTGCCCTGACCCCCATGAGTCCTTCCAGTAGTGTAAAAAACCAGATTTGCTCTTCAGTCCATATCAAACTGCTCCCACTGAGTAGGACTGAACAGATTGGAAACAGACAGGTACAAACCCATTATGAAAATGAGAAACCTGGACTGTCAGAATTCAGGCAACTTGGAAAAGAGAGCTCAACATAATTAAATAAGTCTCTTTTTACTACTCTTATATGTGTGATTTTCCTCTATGAGATCACATCCATCACCAGAAGAAATCAGTTATGGTTGTTATTATTATTTATGTTACAACAGCACAGTGAGGCTTTTAGAGATCCCAATGTGTTAAGTGATACTAAAACTGAGATTGGGCCCATTGCATCAATTTAAGTTGCTTTAAAAAACCCTTAGCTTTTATCTTTATCCTCTCACAAGACACACGGATAAGATACTCTCCTCTTTTGCAAATTCTTTTAAACAGAAGCCATCCGTAGCCTCAGATCCATGTCTTAAATCATTCTGCTAAGAGTAAAAATGCAATTTATGGACTGGGACAGTAAATGGAGACACAGAAGGAGCTGTGGGACTTGCCACTATCCACTTACTTGTCTAAGATCTTTATTTGGATCAGACCCTCAGAGTAGAAGGAAGCAGCTTAACTTTTTTCTTCTCCAAAAACTGAAAGGGTACTGCTCAAGGGACAAACTTTTATAAAAAAAAATACTCACCTCCAGCCAAAAGCAGAAGTTAAGGTACACAAATTTCTTCAGTAATACTATTTAGACATCCCTGAGCAAGCTGACATCACAATGTAGCTGTCACTGCAGGAACTGCGTGAGGGCTGGTAGTGAAGGAGCATGATGGGGGTGGGGAGGAGCTTTTGGTGGTCAGGGCAAAGGCTTCCACTTTCTTCTTCTGCCACCCTCCTCAGACTTCTTCTCCTTCCCCAGCCCCAGGAGAGCCCTGTTGTAGGGATTCTATCTAATGTGAAAGCCGAAACCTTTTTGAATAGCAGTTCATTGCTGCAATTTTACTGCCTAATCTCAGGGAAATTAATTTGTTTAGAAATGGGAGTGTCCCTTCAGTGTATATTGAGGATAGAGCGACAGTATCTTGGCTGAGTATCATATGGATTTGTCCTGTGGCTGCTTATAAGCTCTTGCCCCTAGACCCTACTTCGTTGTACATCAATAAAGTTCAGGAATCTGAACATTAGATTTAAAAGTAAGCAGATCATTTAGCAGTTCAGGTTAGCAAACTAAAAAGTTACAGTGTGGAAAATCAATGCAGGAAAACAGGAATTTAACAACAAATTCTGTGTAGTTTACATTTTGAATAGAGACAGAAATCATGGTACTTACAGGTTGTAAATCATTTTAGAGTCTGGCGGTGGGTGCAATTAATTATCAATTTGGCATCAGGAAACTCAAAATATGGGCAAGTTCATTAAAATGGGAGGATAAATGAGGAACTGCGCAAAAAAACCCACTTGTTCTTAAATCACAGAGTCCATAAGAAATCAAATCTCTGCCCTTGAAGAAAGATAGTTCAGTCTGTTAAACCCTGGCAAGGGTGATCTGAATCCATCGTGTCAGAAGTATACTCATCCTGCTGGAAGAACTCCAGAAATGAGATTAGCAGTTGTTCAAGCAGGAAGTAATAAAAGCAATTCAGCCTCCTCTGGGTAAAGGTAATACCACAACAACGTGATTTTCCTGGGATAATGCAGCATTAGGCTGGTGAGTGAGTTGATGTCATTGATAAAAGGTAGACTGGAAACCGTGATTACTCTGGTGAAATAAATTTCACTGTAAGAGAAAGGACATAAATCATGATACGTACCTGAAAAATAGTCCGACAAGAAGATAAAATGGCTACAAACACACATGGGTATAATACAAAAATTTTAGAGATTATATTGATGGCAATAATCCATCACCCAGCATTTTAGTTATCGAGTGTGAACCTCTAGATACCATCCAAAATCCAAAAATGGTCAAAAATAATATTTTATAAAACTTCTAGTTTTGCCCACACAGCTGCAGAAAGAAAAGCTGAACCCTGACCCTTTGGTGACCTTGGAGCTCAGTTCTGTTGTGAATTGACACTGCAAAGAGGTGAGGTCCCACAGCCCTTTCCCGTGGTGGGTCCATAGCTATCAGTGATGTGATTTCACAGTCTTGTACTGCGATGAATGGCTGTAGGGTATGTGTAAGTCAGCGCCCTAGCCTGCAGCTGGACGTGCCACTGAGAAAAGGTATTATTTCAAACAAATGCATGGTATCTTTTTAAATTATCATTCCTAAAAGAACACAGAACACAAGAAGAAGCTGAGCCAGTGGGACAGGAAGATAAATACAAACTAAGAGTAAAAGCACTGATGGCAATTTGGCAGCCTAAGAAATACTGGATGGATGATAATGAATAGGAACTGTTTTTCCAGGCACTGAATACAGCTACTGTGATTCAGATTTGGAAGCTGTATAAAGATCTGTAAAGAGTAGGAAAAAAAACATTATTGAGACGCCAGTTCTGAGCAGATCCTATGTAACCCCAGGGGTCAGAGCTTGGTGCTATGATAGCACGTCTGACTGCTTAACTGGAATGTTTTCATAGCTATATATAAAATGATTTCTAGGAAGACGGACCTGCAGCTGAGCCATTTATCATTGTTTATGCGCTGGCTGGGTTCAGACCATGTCTCATGAGCAAAGTTGCTTCCCATGGTTCTACCTTAAGTGTACCTATTAGAGTAGACATCCTTTGCTCCATGACTGTCACTCTTTTTCTGCATTGGAAACTAAACAGAACTGGACTCTGCAGTGTCAAAGGAGCCCTTAAATGCTCTTACTGGTCCAAAAGAGTCCCTTTTCAACTTCATGAGCTGTACATTACCAAGTGCACAAAATATATGGGCACAACACCTCAAAAGAACTCCATTTCTACTGTAACAAAGACAACTTTTCTTTTCCGAGAGACAAAGTGACAGACAGATTTGACAGAATTACTAATATTTGGAGAGAGAAAAAACATGAAGGAGGCAAGAGGAGTGCAGCTACAGTCTGTAGCTGTTACTCTGATTCAGACAAGGGAGAGACGAGACCCAAGTCTCAACAGAGAGAGGCAACAAGTAAAGTGTTAGATCTGGAAGGGGTCAGCCAGGAAGCTGAGGCTGTTTCCAACTAACTAGATAAACTAAGTAGGCACAGAAAGAAAACAGAGTTGAAATGTAGGAGAAAGGCAGATGAGTCACAAAGGAGAAGGAAGGGTCAGATAAAAACTCACATAGGATGGGATACCAAGAAAAAAATATAACAGTGATGTGCTGAAAGCAGAAGAGAAACAGAGTTGGATGATACAATATTTCTTCTTCCATAAACGTTGTAAAATCTCTGCGCACAGAAGTTTCACAAAGCAAGGAAAAATGCAGGCAGAGGAGCTTTTAGAAGCAGTCACAGACAGCTCACTTGGTAGAAATACAGAGGTAAGGAAGAAAAGGGGACTACATGGAACAGATTGAGAACTCTCTTTTGGAACGGAGACAGTGGATACCAAAATAGTAAGCAGACTTCAGTATTTCCATCGCATACATACATCATGAAAATTCTTTATGAGTTCATGTGATAAGACTGGCAAAACCCCATTTATTTCTGAATTATTCACTTATTAGGAGTTTCTGCATTTTCCCAGTATGAAGACTGGAATGTAATTAAATGGATGTATAAACTGAGTAGATATCATGGTCAAGCAGACATAACCTATTGCAGGGAAATGCCATTGAACTTGCCCCATATAATTAACAACCAATCATCAGCTTGCTCAGGCCCTGCAGAGATGTGCTTTCATTAGCCTGAGCCGGCTATTGATAGCTTCCTGCATTTCCATCACCCCCTGGAGCACAAGGCAGCATTTCACACGTGTCTGTATTCAGGACTAGTTGGTCAGACATGGGGAAAGACTGCTAGGGGCCAGCTGGGATAATGATTTTTAACAGCTGAACTACAGAATCCAAGGCAATTATATAAAATTAATTCAGTTTGTAAATCCAATTAAAAATAAATTTTAGCACTATGAAAAGCAAAGCTTTTTACTGTAATTATAGAAATATGTTTATGCTAATTATTTTTCTCACCAGAATGCAAAACAATGTTTGATGAGTACAGTTCTGTATTATCTGCAGTTTACAAATATCATTGAAATTGTGCAGGTTTGAAAGCTCAGCCCTGGTCAAGTGAGAAATGAAGCAAGTCTAAGCAAGTTCCCACACACAGTCAGGAATTGTATCAGGCTTTTGATTTAGTAGCACCAGAAGTTACCGAAGGTCTGTAGCCAGAGAGATTCTCACAACCAAAGAAGCGGCTCCTTGTTTAATAATTTTAGGCTGCCCATGTACACTGGCTCATAGCCACAAATTTGAAAGTAAATGAGTGCAGCTTCTGTGGGAGTGCAGGAGTAGCTCCTAGTGACTGTGTGAATACTGGGTTTTCGCATTCATCTAATATACATGTTCATATAGTCTGATGTAGCATGTTAATGTTGTAAAAATGTGACAAAATAAGCCTTTAGTAGGCCACCAGTGTAATAATTGTTTCTGTTGTTATTGTATGTGATACTGCATATCTTTCAGGTTATCAACATGGCAGCACAAAGAAAACAAATCAAAAACCTTTAAAATAATATAATTCAAAATTACTATGAAACATCCCACTTCCTAAATTCTACAGGAGTAAGTACAAATTTATCATCCGAATCCACAGACAATATTGGCAATCTCAATTTGTGTATCATTCTCTTCAAGTGTAAGGATAAGGACTTCAGAATGAAGGATAAGGATACATTTTATTTTCAGGTAGCATGAGCAATATACACTGACACTGACCTACCTTTCTTGATGTTAAGGAGTGGCTTCTCTACCTAGGTAGAAAAGATATAATAAATGAAGTACAGTTGTGAGCTTTTCAGTGTTGTGACTACATGAATAAAATACATTTGAAAAGATCCAGGTACTCTCTCTGGCATTTAATTCCCCATCTTTATTCATCTCCTGAGATTTGTGGCCCTTGCTGCCTGACTCAACATGGCCACAGTTGCTATACACAAGATATCAATCACGTGGAAGACCCACGTAGCCTTGGGTCCTCATCTTCATTGACTTATTTCTTCTTCGAGATGTCTCTGTAATATTGACCTTTCCAGAATCACTAAAAATTTTGTATAAAATCCCAATATCTTCCAAGTGTTTTTCACTGTGTCTTCACAGTGAAACCTTACAAACTTCACAGCCTTGGCCCAGTACTTAACCTCCAAGATTCAAACTGCTTCTATCCAAAGAAATACAGAAAATGTTTGACAGCATTGCCAAGAACTTGGTAGCTGAAAAACTGTAAGGACTCATAGGAGGGCTTGAGGAACGTGACACTTCTTTGGAGGATCATTGCACGGGTTGTATGCTAATTCTGAAAACAGAAGTAGTCAGATCCCTGATATTTATTTTTTAATGCAGCTAAGATGGAACTTGAGGTCAGCAGAGGAACTTACTTTTCTCCTGAGTGTTTTCAGAGTGCGTTGTGCCCTCCTGTGCCTGGGAGTCACGTGGTAGTGCTGCGTCTGGGACTCCTGAAGGGACAGAGCCGATGGAAAGACTCTAACGTCTACATGTGGGCTGCCTTCAGCTCTGTAGGACTTGCTGAAAACAGCGGTGGCATCTCAACCCTTCCAGATCTGGCCAACTTCAGCTGTGCTCTTTCAGTGTGCTTCAGTAAATACCAAATGATGAGAAACTCTACAGAGCCTGCCTCCCCTGGCAGCAAGGCTGCGGGCTTCAAACGAATCTTGGCTGTCTCCCAGTGCAGGGCTGTGAGCCCAGACACCAATGAATGACCCTCTTCTGCCATATGGGCACAGGACACGCATTCCTTTTGAAGGAAACTGCTGTGAGGTGAGTTGTTCAGCTGTCCTTGCATTCAGTATGCTAAAATAATGCTCTTGTGTTTTAAGGAGGATGTGTTATGGAGATAGTAGACTTGTACAAGACGGGTTTAAAGAAGCCAGGAGTTTTGGGAACTCAAGGAAAGCAGGCTGTGTATCTCTCCCATCTAAAGTGAGTTGATAAAAAACCCAAAACTCAGAGCTATTTCACTTCTCTACCTGTTAAAACACTTTGCAGCTCCTTGACAGGCATTGTGTCAGTGAGAACAAGGTGTCTGTGGGGCATAAGGGCTGCCCAAGTAGTGCCTAAATATGTCCTTCACAATCATGGACAACATTCCTCTTATTCCATTCATTTAAATGACACTGAACTCACAAGAGGTAGAGGTAACTGAGGGAGGGATAAAGGTATGCAAAGAAATAATTTTCTTGGTTTGCATTTTCTAACCCTTTTTCTTCTAAATGGAATAAATATGTATATCGATATATGTATGGAATATCAAACATGCAGCCATCTATGGCATTTTGGCTGACAGAGGGTAAAAGTGCCAGTATTTCTTGAATCCTGGTATAAAGCCTTCCTCATATTTGGATACTACTTTGTGGACATCCAATACTGTCAGTTCTGACTCTGGATTCTGTATCCTCCTCTGACTTTATTAAGTGTAAGATTATGACTAGGTCAGCCTGCTGAGATGAGGGAATACCTAGTTTTATGTGTCACTGGCATTTACGGGTTACTGAGATGGCAAAGAGGCTCATTTATGCAATACAGCCTGCACATTTTCAATGTGCCCCAAGGGGAGATATTTGCTGCAAAGCACTGCCAAAAATACGTGCTTAAAAAATTAGTAGCTTTGGGGGATAAAAATTGAACTTGAGCAGCTATAAGGATGATTAGCTCCTTAAATCTCTTCTGTGAATCCCATTAAATTCAACTTCTACTGCCTGAAGAGCTTCTGTCCTCTCCCCCTGCCAGCTCCCTAGATGAAGGGAATGTGTAATACTGGACAAAATACTATTCTAACAGGCTTCCCTCATAATTAAAAATGGAGAAACGCTCATCAGTGTCCAAATTACATGGGATTCAGCTCTATGTATAGACACATTTCTGACCTGACTTTGAGCCAGTTTTGCATTCCCTTTACTGAGCTGCAGAGTTGTTCATTTATACTTGACAGCTATTGACTTCCTACACAACCTCAGAAGCAACCAAGGAGAATGTTTAGAACACTGCATTTTCAGAGAGTGCTTTGTTGTTGTCTCTTTGTGAAGAAACAAAGGAAAGCAGAGCCTAAAATTATTCCCTTTTTTTGGGCGTAAAGATACTGCAGTACTGTACAGTGGTGCAGATGGTGAGAAAAAAGGCCTGTTGCTGAGAATATCTGCTCCCTTTCACAAAAGTTTGAACTCACTGTGACCCCATCATCCCTTCTATGTTTAGCTGAGCTATCTGGACCCTGAAGAGAACTTGGAATGTGGACTGTCTCCAAGATGCTCCTGTACACACTCAGCTTTGTCCTTGTATGCAATCTGAAATCTAGGATGCAGTTTCTCCCCATGTCGTACAACCCTGAACGTGCAGTGTGTATTAACCCTCTGACCTCTCAATAGCACCTGTGGAGGCTTTCCACATTCATTTTGATAAAAAGAACAGACACATAACTGTATAAACCCAGAATTTAAGAGGCACAGAAGTCCTTAGCAAACCACATAAATAGCTTTGTGTGGTCCAGGCTCCATAGAAGATGACATGAGAAGTTGGTACTGGAAGCTGGTGAAAAGCACCTAGATAAGGGTCTTGTGGAGTTGAAAAATTAATCATCTCCTGGAAAAAAGGGGCAAACATGAGAGAAAAGAAATCTCTGGTTTTAATGTGGGACAGACATTTTAAAAAAACTGTTTGAATAGTTATCAGTTTTATTGCTAATCTCTGGTATTTATTGGGAGCATTTCTCAGAAATACAGTCATGCAAAACCATGCCGTTTGTCTAATTGCTCCCTTCATGAGCATGTGGTCACAGTTCATTTGAATTTTAATCTTAACTGTGGCCATTTTTTTCTCATCCTTGAATCAAGTGTACTTCCCTGAGCCCTGTACTTGCACTGTATGAACCCCAGGAACACAGGCTGTTTGACTGCCAGCCAAATCCTCATTAACCCGCTGACTATTCCAATCACATACTGACCATGGTGTCCGAAACGGTCAAGGAAAATAAAGGTCAGGAGAGGGTGGTGATGTCTGCTGGTGATGTAAACCTGTGTCCTCACAGTGGCACTGCAATTTCATCACTGCACCTGACTCCAAAACACACCAACAGGTACATGAAGTCTTGGAGGATCAACAGTGTGTTCTTGGGAGATAAAGGAACATTTTTTCATATGAGGAGGGTGTCTGGGTTTGCCTCATTATATGTGCATGGATAATCCATTCCTTACGGAATTGGTCTGGCATTGTAAGACACTGAAATAATCACCAAATGCCAGATGTGACAAAAAATGTAATCACCCTGATTTTGATCCCATTCATAATCTTTTGTTAGCTTTTTATTTAATACACACTTACAACTGAGCCCAAAGAACAAGGAGGTTTTATGACATTGTGACAGAATGAGTACATATTGTGCCTCCAAATCTCGTAAGTTCAATAAGGGATCTGATGAATAAATAAAATTTAATGTAAGGTCTGTATTAAAAGGTTGCCTCCTTTTAAGTCTCCTCTGACCTATTATTTGCAATTATCTCATATGTTTCTACTGCAAAGCAAAAGCTTGATTATATTCATTAGTTTATAGTCCATCTGATGCAATAGTTAAAAGAGATCCAAATTTAATTTGTATTTTCTCAGGTCATCACTTTTATTTCCATGTCTAAAACCTGATGAAGTTTTGACCTGACTTGACACAGCTTGCCTACCAGAAATGCAGAAAAGGCTGTTAGAGGATGGTCTCCTTTGTGGATAACACCAACACTGAATTCCTCAGGTTTAATTTTGCACAGATGCTGGTACACAACACAAGAGTTTAAGTAATCTATCTGAAGGCAATTCATTACAACTCTGAGCACCCCACAGAGTCAATGAGTCCTCAATTTTACCATCAGACAGACTGTTTGTCAAATTCCTCTACTATGTCTCGTACCAAAAATAGTATATGCACTCATTACTACTGAAGAGCTCTCAGATGTGAGCATTGAGTGTGTTTGTAATTAACTACAGCCTGTCTTTGTTCTAAACTAATTTTTCCAATATTAAAGCAACATGCTGTTCAGCAGCTCATTACTACAGCTATAAGCTGGTAATGTTTGCAGGGGCAAACAGAGCACTGTAACAGTACATGTGCCATCCTTCCTGAGTTCAGCCTGAAGGATAGCCTATGGCAATTTTGTCTGAAATAAACCAGTAAAAATGCTTAAACAATTTAAATCAAAATATTGCTACCTAATTTTTCAATTTCTAAATTGCATTTCCTAGAGTGTTTTGACTTTGACATAGTACCAGGATGTTCATGGCATCTCTGTAGAGAAAGGATAAATACATATTCGTGCATTTTATCTTAAATGACAAGTCAGAAAGCCTGTTTTAAAACCACATTATCGATGTGGGAAAGACAAACACTAAAAAGTTAAAAAGTGCTAAAATGAAACTTTTCTGCTCAAGCTTAATTTGCTCTTTAACTGCATGGATTATAGTAATTTTTGACAAAGTAAGCAAAGACAATTTTCTCCACCAAGATGTTGTTTCAGTGAGCATATGCTAAGTAGTATGCAAAGTAGCATCGTGGACCTAGTCTGGGAATGGGTTGGCACTATTTAATAGGAAATGTTACTCATAGAGCTTCAGCCAGTTGTGTCCACCTGATGATGTTTCCCCAGGTATTCCTGGTCTCTCCAGTAGTTCTAACTAATAGCTCTCCCATGTCCCTCTTTGCCTTGTCTGGTCAGTACCACCTTGGTCAGCACATCAAACCTAGCAGGTATTGAGTCAGGCTGCTTCCAGCACAATACCAGGACCTCAAAGTGAGGAGAAGGCTGTCCTAAGGTTAGGCAAAAAAAGCAGTTTCAAGGAAAGTTTGGCCTGCTACAGGTAATTCTGGGCAAACATAGATTCCCTCTCTGTTGCTTATGCAAGACAGGCTTGTTACGGAACAGGGAGTATGAAGTATGTTTGAATGTGAGGATGACACATAGGACCTCTGAGGTCAAAGCTGTACCAGCAAATTAAACAGTCTTGGGGTACTGACACCCACCTCTCTGCACTCTTAAGTGATGGCACAGTTTTGATCTGGACCAACAAGCACTCTGACAAACAGTTCACTGTCATATTCAGAAACTAGCACAGCCAGGGACCTTTCCCAGCAGGCAGTGGCAATGAGGCCCCCCTGCTGTACAGTGAGAGATTAAAATGATGCCATGGGCAACGTCAGGCCAGCTGGTCTCTGTACCAGACATCAGGCACATGTAACTTTTTTTGCCTGAATATATTCTGACAGAGTCGTGCTTATTGCACCCTGACTCATTACACCTTTAACCTGTAGAACAGTGGCAGTCTTTACTTACTTGGGCAGTCATTTGCATGAGTTTGACCAAAATTACAGAAGGAACAGTACAAAAACTACATCCCTGTCTAATGATAAGACCATTTCCAAAGGATAAAGTCCTAGGGTTTCCTAAAGATAAACATCAGCATTTTAGGAATTTGTTAAAGACTGTATCTGGGCATGTAAAATGTCAAGCCGTATGCCTAAAAAAATCCTTATTTGGAGATAATATAACCAAGTTGAACAAAATTTCCTAATGCGAATATAAGGTGGCATTGATAGTACAGTTGCTCCAATAACGACACCTGTAGGAAACTTTTTAGCATGAGGAATAACAAGGCTGCAGAGATTACAGTTATTTTCCTTAGTTCCACCAGCACAGCAGCTGAGAGGTCATCAGCCTCAGGGATGTTGAACCTGTGATGTGAGCAGCCCCTTTGTTCTCTCCAGCACACTGCTGGCTAGTAATTTATATTTGGGATACATTAAAGCCTTAATTTTCAGCAACCTTACCTTCCATTTGGTCAGGCAGAAAACATTGCATTCCTTCTCCAGAATCTCTTTAAAAGGTCAGCTCACCAAGGCAGGGGGGGCCTTTGGAAAGCTGCCGGAATAGCATGTGGGCTGCCACATAAGGTGTGCGCAGCTGGTGTTCAGCAGCTGTGAGGTGAAAATCAGTATAGATCACCAAAAAGAGTGTTTCCAGGCTACTAGCTTGTTGGATTTTGTGACTGATTTTTTTTTATTTTTTTTATTTTGCTACCTAACAGTGATTTTTTCTGGCCTTGGCTTTTTGCTTTCTGCATATATGGCTTTAAAATTCTCATTTGCTATGCAGTCATTATTGGCAATTCATCTTTTATGCTTTACTGATGTCAGGTTTGTACACAGAAGGAGCCTTTCTGGCATGCGGCTGCAGCATTTTGCAGAGATGACTGGGTCTGTCAGAAAGTATCACCTAATAGCATGAGTGTCACTCCTGATGCCTGAAATGTGTCCTCATGTGTTTAAAAGTCCTTAATGCAGTTGGACTTAACTGGACACAGCTGATTTTCAGATTCTGCTTGAAAAAAGAAACTGAATGGAAAAATAACATATGATCTCGCTTGTCACACATGACCCTGGTCTATGGGTGCTTTGGGGCCAGTTACGTGTTGTCTCAGTGCTCTCTGTCACCAGCACTGCAGCCAAAGGCCAGACCAGGAGCAGCCTGGTCACAGCCTGAAGTGTTCATCTGCCTCTGCTTCTCCCAAGGCAGTCCTTGCTTACCCACACAGGAACAATTTGCACGTTGCTTCAACCTAAGCCAGACACTGGGGGACCAATAAGTGACTTTTACACTCCTTCCTGATTTGCACTCAGTCTGTTCTCTGATCTTTTGTATTTCTACTGTGTTATGGAATATCCCACAGCTATTTGAGTTCTCTTGCTTGGAGTATCTGCTTCTTTTGAGAAGACAATTTAAATCATAATAAGGGGACACACTGTCATTCTCAAGTGTTAACTCCACAGAGCAATAACCCTGTGGCATCCTGGGATCTGCTTATTTACCCACCTACGCATTTGGCTTTTCGTCTCTATAGTTTATTTATAATGCAATTTCAGTGGCTGCAGTCTGGAACATATCAGTTATCTGGAAGTCACTGGAAGATAAGCAAATATGCACATTAAATATTGATGTATCATTTTTCCTACTGTATTTAAAATGCTAAGCTGGAAATTAGGAGCTTGATCCAGCAAATTTCACTATATAGGTAGTTTCATTGACCTCGTCAGCAATGGTAGGCCTTTGTGTGTAAGGGTCTTTTCAATCTTTGCATGAGATAGTGACAAGAAAGTCAATAGATTTCTCTAACAATGTCTGAATTCCAGTGTTTAGCAATTTAGGGGAACACAGCAGTTTCATCTGTGATGCCTTTTAGCAAAGCCACATTCAGTGTGTATTACTTTTTAAAAATATGCTGATATTAAGAAATACAGGCATATACTGGCTAAGTAGTTAAAATGCAATTGTGTTGCACACCAAATTTACAAACACTCCACAGTGCACAAAACATTTAATATTTTTTACAAGGTACAGTATCTTTATTCTACTCCCTTTGGCAAGATTATGGTGTTTTGCCTTGGAAAATCCATGGAAACTTGCTGGAGATTCAAAATTTCATGCTAAAGAACAGAGAAGTATTGCACTGTTACAAAAGGAGTGGAATTAACTAATATCTCTTTCTCCAAATAGTCTTTTTTCATCTCAACATGAGTTCCAAGAAGGTATCTAAAAACAGGTTTATAATGAAGCTCTAGGGATGGCTGCATAACAACCTGTTGTTCAGAGAAAGGTTCTTCAACCTCCTATTTCAGGACTCCAATGTATCTGGGTAATATACATAGAACTCTCAGAAATCTTCTTGTGATCCCTAGTTATTCCATTAACTGAACTTATTCTGTTTTATATGCAAACTATTTCCTGTGAAACTTTATGGGGTTTTTTAAGATGGCTAAACGAAATACAGTCCAATGCTGTGTGTATTTTCAAGGGTCTGTGTGTAGGGCAAATTCTAGAGGGTGGTCTTTGTTCATCTTGATTGGCTTCTGTATTCTGGATCCTCAAGCAATCAAAAAACAATTAAAACTTTATGCACTTGAGAAAGCATTGTCTCTATAGCCCCAGAGCTAAGACTTTTCTTCTATTTTTCTCCTGCAAGTGATTGACTGAGAATGATTCCAGCACTGTGCAAAGTAATATTCAGAATGGAACTTGGTATGTAAATGCTCTAAGTGGGTACATATACTGCGACAATTAGCAGGGGATCTGACTGTCATATGCAATCCCCGAACAGGACATTGTAATACAGAGAGAGAAATATACTGGGGGTAAATGCTGAACAGGGAGCAGGAGAGAAGAAGAAAGTAGGGCAAGGTGGAACAGCTAGGAAATATGGAACCAATCAGGATGCCTGACCCATCAAGGGAAACACTGGTAAAAACCTGTTTATCTGGTAAGGTTTCAATGCTATATTATTTAATTTAACACAATTGTTGAGTCCAGAGGAAAAGAAAGCTGTGATCTTGTAGGAAGATAACTGATTTTGTAGAGGAAGGCAGGGTTAAATACTCAAAGATTGAGGCTGAAGAGTACATGCTACTCTTTTTTCAATTAAAGAATAGCGTTTTACTGAAAATCCTGACAGAGGAAAGGGAGATGTTTTCGAGAAAAAAATATTAGACCTAGAAGTGACATAAATTATTTTTTTAAGATTGAAAATACAAAAATCTGATAATGAATATGTAACTCTAGACATAGCATGAACCTGACCTTCACACTTCGTCTGGAGGGCCCAAGGGAAGAAATATTATGCTTTTCAATGTAAGTGATCATGCTAATTCAAAATAAACACCAGTACACACCAGTTTCAATCAATTGACTCTTAAGCTGAAACATACTTACCCTGATTTTACATATTAATTCTCTAGTTTTAACATTATTTGCATGATCATACTTTCTTCTTACAGGGCGAGTCATTTCAACTTTATTTATAATCTCTGCCTCCTAATTTTATCTGCAGTTGGCAGCTGTAGGAGTTAATTTAGAGGTGGAGTAAGGTCTCCCTATTACCTTCTCTTTCAAACAGCTGCTGGTCATCACGGTTGTTTATCTAATACTGTTATGTGAATGCTGTTGGACTCTGAATACAGACACACCATATAAAATTTTTCATAGAGAATAAGGATATTTGCCATGCAGAATTCTCCATCTGAGCTATTCATCAAGTCTGCATCTAGTCAATGGAGAAAAATAAGCATTTCTGTTCAGCTCACCCTGATACGGACATCTACAGTAAGTTAAATGAATTACATCTAAAATTGCCTAGTTTCTCTGTTCCTCTGAATGGAGATCAGCATGAGTTGTGTGATTGTAGACATTTACACTGTAGACACAGGAAGGTAGCTGAGATTAATCTAGACACTGCCTTGGCATTTTCAGCAGTTCTCTCTGTTTCAAAATTGAAAGGTTATGCTATGGGTATGCAGGTTCCACGTTGGGCAACAAATGAAGTAGCCACTGTTTGTGTTGCGCTAGCTTCTTACAGAAAGTAGCAGGTGTTTCTATCATCATTCAGTTAATGCAAAGTAATATGAGCAAAATAAACTTTATAGCTTTGGAATACTATATTCCTATGGTCTGGATAACCTAAAATTGGCACTGAAGATACCCAGGACTTGGTTTTGCTATTGCCTGTAGCTCTGGAGACAGGAAAACAGTTTAGTTGAGATTTAGACAGCAATAAGGCAATCAATTACAAGGCTGAAGAGCTTTAAAGAGATCACCTATTACAGACAAACTCCTGAGGCAAGGTCATCTTTACTGGGATTATTCTTGTCCTTACAAAGCTCCCAAGTTGGAGACTTCAAACCACTAGTATTTAAGCTGATGCTTCCTAGTTGTAATTTACAGCAACTACTTCTTGTCTTCTCTACAATGGGCTTGAACACCAGAAGAATCTCCTCTTCTGCCTTTTCCATAATAGACTGCTGTCATGTCACCAGCTAGTTCTCTGTTCTCTAGGCTAAACAATCCTATTCTGTCTGATCTTTTCATACGACACCGTGACTCTTCTCAGCATGTCTCAGCTCTGTCCAACTGCTCCACCTCTATTTGCTGTCATGTCCAAAACCAGACATGGTACTGTAATAAGACCTGTCAGACCTGTGGTAGGTGGAAGGACTGACATACAAATTCTGCATGTTGCTGTTTTTAAGTCCTAGTACAATGGTTGATTTTCTTGCAGCACTATGACACTGCCAGGGCTTAGGAATCATCTTGAATAACCCACAGATCCTTTCCTACAGTACACTGGTTTTCTTCAGATGGAATCTCCACTTGTCCACTGTGTTTTTAACCAACACCTGTCCTCTGTCAGGGCAACTCTGCCATCTAGACCATCCTTGAATTTAGTAAGAGTGATGGGGCAACAACAGAAAGTTGGGTCTTCGCATGCATTGTTCCCCTGGCTCCCCACCCCCTTTCTCCATCTCTGACAGCCAACGTGGTTTGCCCTAAGATGTAAACACCAAGTGGGTATTGCAGGAGGAACTGTCTAGGTGCTCGCATAATTAATGTGGTCTAGAGGTGGGGGAGATTAGGTGTTTGCCATTTACTTTGGAGTGCATCAGCCTGCATAAGGGTATAAAAT
Organism: Dasyornis broadbenti; assembly: GCA_013397935.1. NCBI lineage: Eukaryota > Metazoa > Chordata > Aves > Passeriformes > Dasyornithidae > Dasyornis > Dasyornis broadbenti. The sequence continues at coordinate 4,348,938 of VZRN01004857.1, forward strand.
GCTGCTGGAGACTGGGCCAATGGGGCAAACTGGTCTCCTAAGGTTGCAGGCAGCTTCTATGTGGACTGCCCTCTCCACGCAAACCCTAGCAGGGACTCCTGCAGGGTGTGCTCAGCCCAAAGATAGGAAACACTCCCTGTTGTACACATGAATGAAAAGCACTGAGATCCAGTCAAATAGGGAGATGAAATCCTGAAGTAGCTATGTAGATGTTTTGTTACTTTGTAATTGTGAATTCTGCAAGGCCAAAGACTGTGAACCTGTATGTTTCTAGCTGAACCAGCTTATATTGTAACCCTTTAGACATAAACCGTTGACCAAATCTGCCACTAAGTGGACTGAGCCACACCTAGAAGTTTAGAAAGCAAGGGGGTCTCTCTGAAGCTCACGACTAAATAGGAGAGACCACAACCTGAGTGCACTATAATCCATTTAATAGATGACAGAGTTGTTATTTATATGCTGCAGTGGCAGTATTTAGATACTGTATTAGCAATAATTCTAATCATAATCATCCACATAATCACTGTGTCCTACTTCTCGTGTCTGGCCAAGCGCCTTCTCTCCACTATTCTGCCACCATAAGCCATGATGCAGCTTGTTGTGATTAGTCACAAAAATGTTAGGAACTAGAGAGGCATTGATTGTCACCTGTAATTGTTAGGGTTTTTTTCCCCCTGAGGTATTGTACCTGCTAGGCACAAAAAGCACCAAACCACCAAGAAACAAATCCTAACATCACTGGAGCATTTTATTACCTCTCCCTTTATTTCTTTACTTTTTTGTATTTTTAGAAGAAAAATACCGTGCTTGAAAAAACATGAATGAGAAAAGTATAATCTTTTGAAGTGGTAGTTTCTAATTGAGTTTAAAGATTAGACTTTTATTAGAATATCTCAACTACTGAGCAACCAATTTGCATGAGTCCCGTGAGAACTCTTTACATTAAGTTTTGTCATATATTGCTGAGAGGATTAAAGACTTGTTGGAGCTCAAAAAGAAAAGATTTTATTGGATGAAAATTAGGACATAGTGCTTTTCATTATTTTCTTCCTGATGAAAATTGTTCTAAATCCATTTGTACACAAGAACATCCATACATGTATCTATTGATATCATCCATCTCTGTTTCTCTTTATTTCTATCACCTATCTATGTCTCTCTTTATAATCTATCTATATCTTTACTTACATGCATATGCAGTCAAGACAAGGTGAACAGATTTCAGACATGGATGGAGGTTTCAGGGTTGTAGCCTTGTCATTAGCACTAGCAGATTTCTGTGTTCTGCATGTTGTAGCTGTAGGGCTCCAGGGCGCTTTGCAGCACCTACATTGTCACATAAAAGCTCACCATGGCATTCACGCAATGTCCAATCTTATCAGAACACAAGGAAAGAAGAACTGCACTAGCTGTAATACAACTTTTGAACCTGATAAAACTGAGGTTAGGCTACCTAAGACAGGATATTAAAAAAACAAAGATAAAGAGAAAATATAGTATTTAAGCAGGGCTGTTCTGCTAATGAAATAAGAATTAAAACTAAGTGAAGATGATGGTAGTCTTTGGTTATGTATTTTGATGCTCCTCCAGTGCATCATTTTGATGCATCTTCTCTCCTGTACTGATGATCATCAGGCAAATGTGCTGGCAAGCAGTAAACTTCGCTGCATCTTTACCACTGAGCTGATATTGTGGTTGTTTTGTTTTAGAAATTTCAATGGTAAGATCTTCTCAGCGCAGTTTTGCAAGCACTGCAGCATTTCAGCCTTGACACAGACATGCCCATACTCCTCAGCTGAAGAAAATGGCAGTAACAAAGAAGCCACCCACTACTGACCTTGTTGGCAACTAACAGCACAGATAACAGTAGACATACAATTTTTAGCACTAATCTTTCTCCTATTTCCTCCCACAATCAGGCAGGGCTGTATCAGATTCTGTTCCTTGTCCTGTCAGGCAGATTTCAGGTTAGATTTAGGAAGCAGAGGTTAAATCCCACATTGCTAATAAGCAATAATTAGCAGGGTACTGTAAATATAAATATACTGAAAGTCCAAGGCATCTTCACACCTTAGTGGAAAGCATCCAATACTAATGCTAAGTATAAAATACACAAATACCTACTGTGACCGAGAGTCTTCCATCAGAAATGCTCCTTCTGAAAGAGCTTCCTAAAATATCATCAAAGAATAGTTCAATACTGTTCAGAAAACTGGAGCATACTGTAGCCTCTACAGATATGCTGAAGCCTACTGCACAGAAATCCCTCTTCTTTGAAGTAAATGAATTCTTTCTTTTTGTATGACTGATGAATATTTTATTTTAAAAAGCAAATAAAAAGTGACATAGAAATATGCATTATATATTTCCCTCACAACATGATGCTGAAAGAACACAAAAATCCAGAGGCCAAAGTAAAGATTATGTTTGCATTATTACTGAGGTTTGAATGAAGTGACTTTCTTTGAAATCTGTGTATTTTCTTGTGAAAACCTTACACCATATGATTTCAAATAGCAGAAAGTGCTTAAAACAAGTAATCAAGGCAGGAGAACTAAGCTCCATATCTTTCACAGTCTGTGTTACTGTGCAAGCCACTTCAGTAATTTTCATTTTCAAAGACAGTAGATGTGTTCTTTATTCTCCATTCACCCAGCTTGAAGTGCCAATCTCAGCCCTGATTTTAGGTAATCTTATCAACCTTCTCCCTTCCCTATAAAAAATATGGAAAACATTTAGCACTTCTGAAAAAAACAGGGTATCTAGTTTGCTGAGATATCTGCAATTTATTTAGTAATTTCCATGTCATTTTGTATCTTAGATGCATATACTGAAGATACTAAAATCTTGTCATATCTGTATTTTTGGAAGAAAAGTTTTAAAGACGGGAACCCTGAATAACATCGGGAACTGCACTCATGGTCACAATGAAAAAAGGAGAGGAATTTTTACTTACCACCACTTAGCCACAAATTATGTCTGAATCGGTTGATTGTTTCGAACATGAAGTATTACAGAGATGCTGTATCACATATATTCACTTTTTATAGTGAATGAGACAGGAATTCTTAGAAAAAAACCCACTATGCCCTTGCAAAACTCTTAATGTGTAAGAGCAGGGTGAGAAAACTAAGGCAACCTAATACCTCTCCAAAAACTTGCAACAGCAGTAAGTACTAGTACTCTTTTTGCATAGTGTTTATGCACACTTTCACATATACTTACAGAAAACTGAATTATCTTCCCCATATATGAAACTGTCAACAAACTGTAGAATTCTGTATTCATGACATGAAGGTCTCTCACCTGGGCTAAATGAGTAACTGTGGGCATCAACAGAAATCAACAGAATCAACATCACTTGTGAGAAATGGTCAATATAAGGCCACACAATCTACTTTCTAAAAATTTTTGTTCTCATTCCTCCTTAGTTTTGCTGCGAGAAGGCTGTGTCTATGCATCTGGCTATATGCAACCGCGGAATATGGACTGGAATGGTGAGTGATTATACTTTTGACTCTGGAGAGAATCTGGGCAATTTCTGCTTCTTTGAAGTTGCACTTGGGTCACCTGTGCTGTGGAACAAACTCGATATCCTGGTAATAGAGACTCAACATCCTGGCTCATAAAGAACTCCATGGGAAAGTTAAATATTTTCATTTGTGGGGTAGATTCACAGGAAAGTTGAGATCTGCCTGCTGAGAGGAAAATTCAGTTTTATATTCACACAACCCATGACATGATGTGACTGCTTCTTAAACAAACCCCAGTGCAACTTAGAGCAACCTAATGTCCAAAGCTGGACTGGTATCCAGAGCATATGGTACCAGTCTGTGATCAACAGAGTGTAAACATATTATCATGTCATCCTCTTAATTTCTCTCCTGCTCCAGTTCTTTGTCAGATATTAATATTTTTGTTTGTACAAAAAAACCTGTCTGAGCTCTAAGCTACCTTTTTTTTTGCCAGACCTCAAGTTCCTAATCCCTTCTGAGGGGGATACAGGGACAGTATTCCCATTACAAGAATGGCTGAAAAATTTGTTTCTTGCTAAAAATATCTAATTTTGTCCTTTAGCATCCTCCAAAATGTCTGAATCATTTTCCAGAAACATTTGATTCATGAAAGAGATCAAGCGAAGGAAATAACAGCCTCAATGATTAAACTTCAAGTTATTGAGAACAGACTCGTGATACAGAATCTAATTTCAACCTCAAGTCTTGCCGTATGCTCTATTTTAAGCTCTATAATTAAAATTACCTTTCTAATGTCTTCCATTCACTCTGAAAAGCTTCGAATTCAACAAGAGTAGCGCTCAGCTCAGTTAAGTCTGACTCTAAAACTTGCATTCATTTGAAAATATTTAATATAATAGGAAATATTTTGCATCATTTGGGAGCAATGAAAAGGAACTTGCATGTGTCAATTTCATGGATGATAGGCTTGAGTATAGCCAGAGTTCAAATTATCTCTGCAAATACACATCTGGAATTCAAATAACCATGGATTTTAAAATGGATTGTTAGCATTGTTACCCTTCTTCCTGCAGCAGAGCTGCAGCAAGGTTCTTCAATGGAATACCCTTAAGCTATTTTAATGCATTACCCTCAACCAGGTAAGACTCTACAGCCACAGAGTTGAAGGGCAAATTAATTGGTTTTTGTAAAATTTGCCTTTGGAGTGATATTCATTCTTTGCTTTTAGTAGTATCCCAAGGCAGCACTGGAGTATGGAGTAACATATGGTCATTTCTGTATGCTTACAAGAAAAGCCATTTTTCAAATAAACAGCCATTAGCAAAACAATAGGGGCTTCTAATCTCATTAATCCTCTAAAAGATTGCTGGGACTGGGTAGGGGTATATAAAGCTCATGCTGGCCTCTGTCTTCATTTTATTATAATAACAGAAAGCTGTTGTCCCTGTTTCATATTCCCTACCTGCCCCCCCCACCCCCTTCCTGCCATGGTGGATGCTATGAGTGCTGTGAAAATACAAAGTGAGGTCAGTGGTTGTTGTTCTTCCACAAGTGCTGCAGGCTGCAGCTATGTCTATTTCATCCTTATGTTTGGATCCTATATGACTTGTGACCCTTTCCAGGAAGGAAATTCCTCATAGGAATCAAGTACCCAGGGATGTAGGTACGTGTATGAACTAAAATATATATTGATCATTGGCAGAGTGTTATGGAATAATGAGTAGCTGATGAATACAAATGCACAGGGTGCCAAAAGCCCTCTGTTTCTGCTTTTTGTATGTCTTCTGTTCCTGTTTTGCTTTACTGACTCCCTGGCTCTAGTGAAGGATATTTGAATCAGGCAAAGGGAGAGACAGAGACGTTCTGTGCAGTGCAGAGACACCCACTGGTATATTTAAGTAAAAAATAACCCTGCCTCAAAATGTGTAGGCCAGCCATCTTAACTTTTGGCAATGAAATCAGAAACTGAAATTAGTGATTATTAGAGAGGAACATCCTTCAGAGAGTATTTTAAGTGTTAAATACACTGTGGCAGTATATACTAGCCTGTGCTGTACATCAAGGCATGTGCCAAGCAGGCCAGCACTTCCTTCAGCAAATCATCCTAGAGCTGACTTTGTGTTTCAGAGCTTCTAACAGCAAAATGCAGCCTGATGCAACTGAACATCATTCAGAGCAGTCCTAAGACTGCTCTAAATCCTGGCAAGGGCCGAAACAGTTTTATGGTCCTCACCACAAGAAAGGTATCTAAAACCTGAAGTTCATGTGAGGTCTGTGCCAGAGATTCAAAAGTCACTAATACTTTAAATGCCTTCTGTTTCATTAGTATGTACTGTGCCAATATGCATAATCTAACCTGTTTACCTTAATAAGCTATTCAGTCTGTATTTCCCATTTTTTTTCTGCACCTTTGATACCACCCAATTTTCTCCCTGGCATTTAATCTCTGTCCCTGCTGCTTTGAAAGCAGACCCATGATGACAGCTCTTCTCTTCTTCTGAATGTTTGTGTACACATACAATACTCAGTATTGGATTATGACACAGGAATTAAAGACCCAAGTCTAAATCTCCAACTCTGGAATGATTAAATGAAAATCTGTTGGGTTGGTGTTTCTTATGAACTGTCTTTTTTATCCTTGAACAACAAGCTTCTGACCCATATGCCTGTGAGAGTATGAGCTCACTGAACTTGACATAACCGTATTTGGTGCAATCAGCAAACAGTAAAGCCATAAAGTCAGTGCTATCTTGCGTTTTAGAGTTCAAATCCTTTCAGACATGTGAGAACTACCTAAGATGACAGCTATAAGTGAAGTAGTCCTCCCCTGCTTACTTCAAGTGGCTGGAAAAAAAAGGACTTCAGATGTTTCTCTGCTGCAGAAAAGGGGAAATGTATGTTGCTTTGGTGTTGCTCCCAACATAAGGATTGATCATGAAGCAACAAGGGGCCTCAGGCAGAGGCCCTTGGACTAGCTGAAGTTTTTCACTCTCTGGTTCTTACTGTCATGCAGGTGGCACAACCTACATAAGTGTTATTTCCGCTGTGCCTGCTAGTTACTGTGTCTTATCTGTCACTCTCTGTAAATATAAAATGTCAAGGTTGCAGCCCCTCCTTCCATCAAAAAATGCATTTAATATACAGGGTGAACTCATGTGTCAACATTTTGCAGGTTCCATGTTCTGCCCCTCATGAGTCCTTCCCGCAGTCATCACAAATTTGGCAGCTCATGACCCTTCGGTGGATCATGTCTCCACTCCTCTGGACCTGTTTGCTTTCTACAAGAGGGTATGCAGCAAGCCCCATTTTTGTCCCTCCGGGAGTTTTGATTACTGCAATTTGTAATGTGGAAAATACCACAAGACTTGGGCTCAAGGGACAAGCTTGAGCTTTAAAAATAAATATGCAGTCTTCGTGGTAATGAAAAATAATTAAGAAATGTGGTCCCACATAGAAGATGCAAAATTCAGAAAATAAACTGAGGCTGAAGACAAATCGTGACATTTCAAAAACATTCTCTTAGTTTGTGAGAAGGGTATTAATTGAAAATTTGAACCTGGCCTCCGAGCGCATCCCTCGGGGGTCTTGAGCATCACGACTCTTGCCCAGCTGCAGCCTTGAGGTCTATCCTATCTCCCGCCTTTTTTTCTGCGGTCCAGCAGTGCAGGCGCAGTTGAGAGCCACGCTCGGGGGTGCGGGTATCTTAACTTGGGCTTCACCCGCCCTTTGGGCATGAGCAGCGCGCAAGCTGTGCCCGCGTGGCTGTGACTGTGGCAGTCCGTGCCTGTGTCTGTATGTCTGTGCCTGTGTGTGAGTGCGTCTCTGTGAGAACGGCAGCCGCTGGCGCACAAGCTCTCTGGACAGCGCGGAGTGCTATTCCACCTGCAGTCGTGTCACAGATAGCGGGACGAGAGTGGACAGAGGGATGCTGAGCCCCCTTCTCCGCCGGCCCTGCTCACTTTCGCCCCTCCCGCTCTGCAGATGCCCCTCTCATCTCGCCGCCCGCCCACCGCAGCCGGGGCTGCCGGCCGGTGCGCGCCTCCGCCCCACGGCACTCCTCTCACCCCGCTTTCACCACACTGCTTCCGACACGGCTCTCCTCCCACTCCTTGGGAACAGGGGACAGCAGCGCCTACTCCCGCTCGCTCGCTCCCCGGCTCTCCCTCACCTCTCCCCGCTCTGCCTCACCGCCCCGCTTGCGCGCGCTCCCACTGCCTCGCGCGCGCACGAGTGACATCACCCCTGTCCAATCAGCCGCCG
>VZRN01004857.1:4357140-4464120 GCA_013397935.1 Dasyornis broadbenti
GCGGCCGGGGGCGGCGGCCCTTACCGGGCACGGGAAGCGAGGCGGGCAGGGGGAAGCCTCCCCCTCCCAGGACGACTGCCCGCTGGGCACGGGATTACTCGGCACGCCGGGCTGCCGAAAGTGGGCCGCCTGCCCCGGGTAATCCCCCGGCGGGTGCTGTCGCCGCCGATCGCGGGCTCGGCGGGGGGATGCGGGCTGGCGAGGGACCGGGATGCTGCCGCAGGAGAAGCCTCGTGCGCCGTTTCCTCTCCTTTGCCTACGGCTCACGTATGGATTTTGGCAGCGTGTGCAAAAACGCGTTCGTACTGTGGTCTTCCACCTCATCATTTCAGCACCATGGTCTGTGTGCCGGAGCAGCCGCAGCCTTGAGCCTTACGCTGACTTCTCTGCGTTTTGGGTGTGTTTACTGGTGACGGGCTAAAAAAGGGTGTTGTTTTTTTTCTCACTGCACCTTCTTGCAGTAAAAATTGTAGCGTTTCACTTTGTTTTCCCCTTGTGGAATGCTAATTATGCCTTTTTTCAGTGCCGCTTTTCCGTAAGTGTCAGTAATTCGGCGCGGCTGTAGTAACCTGCTGGTGATGGCAGAAATGCCATTGCTGAGCTCCGCTAAAGGCACCTGAAGGGGCTGAGCCTGCCCGAGGGTGCCGCGCCTGAGCTGCACCTCGGTGAGCGGCTCTTTAGGAATTGCATCTGCTCTATGAAACGCTGTTTAATTCTGCTTATGAAACCTACCGGAGATTATCTATGCAGTTAATCAACTATGCTCCATTTAGTAATGAAAGTAAATTGTGACCTCTGAGCTGCGAATGTTTTCGAGTGTTATATTCTAGCATAGTCATAGTTATATAACAATATTATAATACAGTTATATTAAAGCACATAAAACATTTAAGGGTTTCTTAATGTTTTAAAAATAAGCCATTATGTAATTAGTAGGCTGTACAATTTAGGCAAAAATACGCCTTTAAAGTGCAGCCACCTGTCCAGAGGTGGCTATATCAAAGAAGATATTAACAAATATATATGTTATTTAGTATCACTCTCTTGTGTAGAATTACTTGTAAACCTGTAAAATAATGAACACAAGGCTTTGAAATTGCATAAGACAGGGGAAAGCTTTCTGAAAGAATTTGAAGTTATACAAATTCTCAGTTTTTCTCATCTACCATTAGTAACTTTTAAATGTCCTTGCAGTGCAAATACAGTACGAATCTCTGAAAGGATGATCTTTGGCCCATGTGGTATAAATGATTATGGACCAAAATTTCTTTAATAAGAACTCACCTTAATGTTTCTGAAAACTGTTGGTAGTATAAAGCTATTTTTTGGTCATTTACATTCAATGTGTATTATCAGCATCAGTTGCTTAGTTTTTGTCTTTAGTGATAGTTGGTATTATAACAAAATACACTTTTTTCATCACTAAATTTTGCAAAAAGTAAAAATAACATAAGCAAAATACTACTGTCTTTGTCTGTATTTTTATTATCTACAATGCTGTTCTAAACCAATAAGAGATTTCTAGTTCTACTTCTGAGAGGTGCTAAGAAGTAATGCAACCTCAACAAAACTCCATGGTAATGCAAGAACCTACTTGACTTAACAGGATTTTAAATTGAGTATCTTAAACACCTTCTGTAGAGAAATCCCACATTTTAAAGTCATGGAACCAAGGTATTAAGTGCCTTTTTGAGGATGTACTTGTGATACAGTCTTAATTACATGATCACATCCTATCTTTTTTTTTGCCACAGGAGCCCTGTCTTTCAGTGCATGGTATAGATTGAGCTCACTTAAGAGAATTCAGTATTTTTCATTGATCGTTGTGCAAGCCCATGATTTATTTATTCCATGTTACTCAGCTCTGCTTTGAAGACAGAACTGATAACATCTGTATGAGCTTTGCTGAAGTGCTTATCATTATGTGATCAGAATGCCCCACAAAGTGTTACTAGTTTATCAAACAGTACCTGAGATGACTTCTACAGATGGTGAACAGAGGCACAAAGAGGGTTAGGTGAAAAGTATTCACTCATTTTTGGTGTCCAATTTGAAATTTCTACAATTCTTGTAAATATGTTTGCTCAAGTTATACCTGCTACTGCTTTTTGTAAAAGTCCTGAGTGCTCTACATCTGTGAGTCTATCTGCAGAGTGAATGGGGAAAAAGAGGAATTCATAGTTAATTACAAACTACAGAAAATTTATGTTAAATGGTTTGCTGCACAACCATAAGGGGAATGAGAGAAAGTACAAAAGTGGGAACTTTAGTCATTAAAGCCTTTGTGGCATATTACGGAGCCCCTGTCCCTTTTTCTTTCTTCAAGCCCAATTCTCCAATAGATAAAACAAGAGCTCTACCTGTGTTAAGTTCTGTATCATCTTCTGTGGCAAGGTAACCTTGAATAAGAAGCATATATTTATTTAAATATTGTAAAAAATCAAACGTACTCAAGGGAAGTTGATTATGACAACAGTTTGTCATTTTACACTTTTTGAGTGCTTGATGTAGTAACCTTAATAATGTTCTTTTGTGTTGTTTGTGAAGTAAAATGTGTATACATGTCCCAAATACTTTCTTAAAACCTAGAAAATTAAATTTAAAGGAATTAAAAAAAAAACCCCCAAAACGAAGCCAACAAACAACAAACAAAGAAAATGCAGAAAAAAATTCAATTTTCCAACTAAATTTTTTTATTGTCTTACTGTATTGGACCATCAGTGGTTACAAAGAGAATTGGAAAAGTTGAATCCTCTGCAAAAAGCTCTTGAACTTTTACCATCAGGAGTGACAGCATTATAAGGGTACAGTCCCTTTTATGTACCACAGTGGTAAAACAGAATGGCATAACTTGTAGTGCATTTGCTCAGGTAGTGGAAATGTGGTGTAAGACTGGAGTCCTTTCTACTGTAGGCTTTAGAATGTGTTGTGGTGCATGAGGGCTCCTTTGCTAGGTTTCTGCAATCACAGTCTTTTTCACTTTATCATTTATATATATCCTAGTGTCCTTATCAGCCTGTAGCTGGTTTCAGTCTTAATTTTTTAGGTATTCCTGGTCTTGACCATTCCAAATTTCAGTTTCTTGTCTCAGCCAATCCTGTCTCCTTGCTTTTTTCCTATCAGTTTTCTTTCCATTTACTTTTCTTTATTCATTGGATCTTCCTCATCCTGATTTACTATGTCAGTACCGTCTAGCCTCCTTCCCTCCGTCTCCAGTCACTTTTGCTGTGCTTTTAGCAGACATTGGTCTCAATTTTTATTCCTCTTCAGAGACTGTAACTCCACTTATGGGTTCTTCTCCACTGAAACAACACAGTACTTACTTCTTAGAAATTAGTTAATCCTTGGTACATTTTTGGAGATAAATAAAAGAGCATAGCATTAACTCGAAACCTGTCTATGCTGATGGCTTCAAGCCATAGTCACAAACATTTTTTGAAGAAAAAGCATTGTGGGTTTCCTCCATTGTTTCTTTAAAAATTGAAATCTTGAATGAATTTTTCAGTGTTGCATGTAAGTATGTATATGTTTAATATGCACTGGCAGAAAGCAAGGACAGACAGGACACTTCGACAAAGTTGTAGTAAACATTAGAAGTGCTGAGCAACCTCAATAGTCCTAATTATGCAGAGAAATCAGCAATTCTGGCTGTAGCATATCCTGTATTTCTGCTTAACTCAGCTAAGTTTTATGGGGTTGTGTGCTGGCAAATAAAATAACTGATGATTTGGGTTTTGTTTGGATACAAGCTATTTTTTTTCATTTTTTTTTTCATGTCAGTGTTTTGTTACAGCCTCTTGAGAGAAATATTTATGAAAATATGATGTAAGCCTCTCACTGAATTGAGATCTGGCTAAAACTGGTGGAGTTACCACTGCACAGTAGTGGTTTTGTTTACATAAGATTGTCTTTTTGATGTGGTAATGTTTGCAATAACTTAGGAGCTCTTGGGTCTGAAATAAGGGGTTTGGCTGAGCTATGGTTGGCACTAGAGACTGAATAATTAATGTGATGCACTATGCTAAAATGAAGAATACACATATTTGACTAGTTCTTTGATTTTATTTATGTAATGCTTTCATAATTGACACACAGTGGACAGGTTATATGTTGTTCCCATGCAAATGAGTTAGCTTGGAGCACAGAGATCAGGATGCAGTCATGAGATGAGTGATCTTTTTATAGCTTTATTGAAAACATCCTATTTTACCATAGACAATTCAATTTTCTCCAGTTTAGCAAGAGCTGAGCACAAGCTTTACTGTTGCTGTTGATTCCTAGTCAAGCCAGTCAACTCAAGAGATGTTAGATACGGACTTGAATTTACTGCTTTATTGGTTTCTTCATTAAATTGTTTTTCTTTTCCATCAAATATGAGTAATGTGCTTCAGCTTACCAACTGCTAAATTTAATTTGTTTGTAAAAATCAAGGAAAGGTGTTCATATGTTCAGTTGAGCATTGGAACAGGTTACTCAGAGAAGTTGTGCAGTTTTTCTCCTTGAAAGTTTTCAAGATTGAAAAAAAAAAGCCCCCAGTTACCTGACCAAATATCTTAGCTTTGAGCAGTAGGTTGGGCTGGAAACCTCCTGATGTCGCTTACAACATGAATTATCCTATGACATCCCTTGTTCTGACATCTCTTACAGCATGAAATATCCTATGAGGTTATTCTGCAATTCTCTGTGGGGTGAAAATGTCAGTATACGGTCTGAACTACTTTCTGAAAGGGAAAGGGTCACTGTGCCAACAGACAGTTGGCATTCAGTGTGTGAATGAAACAATGTTACAAACTGAATTCCCTTTATAGTTTTTATTGGTAATTGTATTTAAATGCACTACTAGATTTGCTGTGCATTAGTTAGGCTTGATATTTTATTACAGGTCTGTTTTCAGGGAGATTATAGCAGGATTCAGTAGCTTCATCAGTTGACACTGGTATGTTGTAACGAGTTGTAGTTCTTCAGGTTCATTGGAAAAAAAAATTGGATCAATACAACTGCTTTTTATGAAAACGGTATTTTTCATACAAAATATCATAATCAGAATGTAAATATTTAAAACAGACACTGATGCTGGTAAGTGGAACAGGCTGTTCACGTTGTCTCAATGTTGTTCCTAGTTATGGTGCTAATCTTTCTGGGAATGATTAGTGCTTACCAAATGAGGACGATAAATAGGTGCCTTATCTTAAGCAGAGGGACGGAACAACAGAAGAGTGACTGGTTCTAACACATCAGCTTCAGTGAGATGGGAAATTTTGGATTTTCCACAATCGGGACAGAAATCCATGTAATTTTAAATGTTTGTGTACTGTAAAAACACTGATTTTTTTTTTAAGTGCCTACTTAAAATTCAAGTACTATGTGATACACTGATGAATATGTAATTTTTTTGAAAGCTGTCTTGATTTTATGAATACCATAAATTAACTTTTCACATATAGTTTTTGAGGTTTTTCATGTTTAAGATTCATCAGAGCTTAGGAGAAATAAACCTTTTTTTTTTTTTTTTTCTGTGAGAAAAGAGAAGCAGTCATATACCTCGAACATTTCTTAATGAAGACTTCCTTCTAGATAACTGTACTTCCAAGTAGAATGCTTTCTTTGAAACTTGAAATAAAGCTTACTTTGTTTTGATAAAGGCAATCAGTTGTCCTGCCAACTACTCACTGATAAGACCTTAAATAAAGTTGAAAATAGATTAAATGTGTCTATGTTGTAGAGCAGAACTGTATTTTCCTTTACCAAGTAGTATTAGCAAACTTGTAAAAGTGCCTAGAAGGATAACATACCTGTTGATAAGGCTTGCTCTTTCTCGGAGCATGAACTCTCTGCTCTTACTAGTAGTACTTCAGAGAAAGTATTGCATTTTTTCACGATGATCATTTTTGAGCAAAGCAAAAAGAAAATAATTAAGATGAGAAAGAGCAGCTAGAAATAACACATTTTTTGTTTTCTGAATGTCTTCTTCTAAAGAGTAAGGTCATCTCTTTTATACTATTGCCAGAAGCCCAGCTCCCCTTTCATCAGCAGTCTACAGTTTACTTCTTTCATAAAAATGAACTTTGGAATATTGAACAGTTTCCATTTCAGATTTTCATTATAAAGGAGCTCCCAGGGAGACCAGCTGCTGTTGAAATAGATCTTGGGAAGCCAGGCATTCTGCAACACTCCTTTTTTTGCCTTCTTGTTGTTACTTCCTGATCTCTCTTTGCTCCATATTTTTATTATACCTTTTCCCTCTGACTTTTCCTGACCCTGCAATTTTTCAAAAGTTTTTAACATATTCTGAAGAAGTATCCAGTTCTGCCATGTAGATGAGGTGTAGCCATGGTATCCCTAGAAAATGCAAAAACAAGCCATCACAATGGCAGAATTAGTCTACAACTTGACAGTAATAGGTTCTTTTTGAAATAAAGGTGAAAGTTCAGCATTAACTATGCTTTAAAAATTATGTATGATTTTAGTTGTGATTGCTTTAATTTCTTTCTTGACATAAGTGCTCTGCCAGCTATTGTAAAGCAAGCAAATAAAACCCAAACAAAACCATTGAAGGATAACTATTGGAACAGTGCCAATGCTGACTTCCATTCTAAACATCTGGGATGATATTTAAAACATCTTCTGTTTCAGTTTTGCATTAGGTCTTGTTAGATGGATACTTCCAGTATTTTGGTTATGGTTTCTTTCTCGTTGGTTTTCTTTTTTTTTTTTAAGTCAGTATAAGAGAAAAAGTTTATTGTCAGAGTTTTAAGGGAATGCTCAATAAAATCCTAATTCCTTTGCCTCATCATAATAGTTCATTGCCTCTTTCATTTCTTGGTGTTGATCTGCCCCATTCAAAAGAAGATTTTTGCTAAATTTACTGATGCATTAACTGAAAAATGCATGCATGTGGTAATTCCTATCACAACCAATTTACCTGATAATTCTTGTCTTTTATAAAGAGATTATATGTGTATGCATATAGAAGTTTAGATGAAGAATTAATTTCCTTTTAAGTAGCTGGTATTCATAAAATAAGAGTCTGGAAAGCATTGGCAAAACCTAATTAAAATTATTAAAAAAGAATTCCTTAATGGAAAAAATACCTGTCTTATCTAATACACTGACCTCATCCAGTCACTATTACATTAACTTACGTATACTCAAACTTACCTGTATACAATGTCTTTCCCCCATGCACTATTTGTTTGAAGATAGTTAACTGAAGAAGAAACTTACCTCTGTTAAATACTCCAAAAAACAAAAATGAAGAGAAGCAGATAATCTCAAGTAGGATGATTTGGAAGAACTGAGTTTAGAAGTTACTAATTCCATTATTAAAATGTCAGTGTAAAAACTACTTTGACTTACTTCCATTGTATTGCTGAAATTAACAAGTACACTTGGTAGTGGGTGCTTTTTATTCTTCTGGGGATCTTCTGCCAATATGTGCAAAAAATGAGACAATACTTGAGGAGTTTCTTGAACTGAAGTATTTCTCCCTGTTTCTTCTTGGAAATTTCATATTGAGTATGAAATAGGAGCAAGACCAATATAAATTCTCCCTCTGGGATAGTGGAGTGGATAATTATTTTAAAATATTAAATAGCTTTTTGTTTTTAATGTGATAGTGGTAAGTCTTTTATTAGCTAAGAATATTTGAGATAACTAAAGGGTTTGGAGTCAAAAACACGAGTGTATTTTCATTACTAGTAATTTTTTGGTTTGTTTATTATTAGCCTGTGTGATTGTAAAACGTGATTTTGGGACATGGAGGAGGGGGAGGTTAATTTGCACTAAACTGTATAGGTTAAACACAGAAAAAGGTAAATTTGATTAAACCAAATATTTTGTTGTTGTGAAAACAGGAGTCTGCTGCTCAGAATGGCAGAGATTGCTACAGAAACGTAAAGGCATAAAGAAAGTTTTGTAGTTAAACAGCCTCAGGTTTGTAATAAAGCACAGCTGTTCCCACTTCCGCTCACATTCTTTTATTGTAATACATTCTGTGGGTTCTCTACAGATCAGCTGACCCAGTCTTAAATGTGGCTGAACCATAAAACCTGTTTTGTCTCATTTCTATGAGATCTTATTTGAAGCATTCAAAAGATAAAAAGGCTTTTCTTTTTTTTTTTCCTTCAGAATGGTTAACTCCAGTCCAATGTGATGTTTATATCTGAAGTTACAGCATCTTCATATAATCCAGACCTTGCCTATGCATATACTAGAAGGAAGCAGAGAGTATCTGCAGAGGATTTTTTTTTTTCTTTTTTTCTTTTTTTTAACTAGGACAATTCTGGAAGAAATATACTTCAGTGTATTACTATATACTTATGTATTACCTCAGTTTTATTTACATTCATGTAGCAATCTTCTGTGACCTACTAAATATTTTTAGCTGATCTTATCCTTGGCAGTGTTGCTAACATAGTATTTAAACTGACAGTGATTAGATAAAGCCTGCAAATAGTCAGTAAGGTTTCTTGTGTGTGTGTTAAGGGGTCTTTTGTTTTTAGAAAACAACAACAAACCAGCCCCCCCAAAACCCAACAAATACCAAGCACTCTGGTGTGTTACAAGTGACAAGAGAAGAAAGGAGAGCAGGAAAGGAATGTATGTGGCTTTTTGGCCACTGTCAAAAAAATTCTATTATTCCACATAAACCAATGAAAACAAGTCAGAATTTCCTGTTCTGTGATTATTTAATACTACCAAAGCACCTACATATTTCATGTAACAGAACTAACCAGCTTTCAGATATTCTTTGCAGATCAGCTTGAAGGAAAACTGGATTAATATAAGCACAGTGAACGATATAGAGCACCTTGAAATGTAATTTTTATTCCAGCAGTTTAGTACCTGTCTCTAGACAGCTGCTTGTTAAGGTTGGCATGCTTCTAGGTAGAACAGTTTTGATGCTTGTTTGTGACTGTCTAAACTAAAGCACACCAAACATTTAGGATATTCTTGGCCTATTTTTCAAGGACTTTGATGTTTAATAAGGTATTAAACTTTTTTTGTATAGATACCAAGTGCCTTTCTAAACGGGTAAAACATTTGTTATGTGGGTACTGGCTAGATACTGTCCTATTTAATGGGGTGTGCAAGCAGCCAAAGAGCAGTTATTTGGCATTTGTCTTGGATACATTGTAATCTAAGATAAAATAATTAAAAGGGAAATATGGTTATCTGTGTAGCTACTAAACCAAACCGTTGAAATTTTGGTGTACTAGCAGGGAAATTCCAGTTCAGCTTCATAAAACTTAGGTAATCATTCCAGAGAGTCCAGGGGCTAATTCTTCTCTGCTCTGGGAGAATCAGTTGTTAAATACACATTCTCAGTATTTTTTTGCTTGTCAATTGATCTTATTAATCTGAAAGGTTTGTCAGAACACAAAATTCAGAGTTAAAAATAGGCAAATTTAAATGAGAGGACTTTTTGTTCGCTGTTAACATCAGGCCCAATGATAAAGCTGTTAACCTTTATCATCCAGATGCAAGTGTGGGGCTGGACTGAGCTCTCTCTGGCTGAAGATGTTTGCTGTAGTGTAGAATATCAATATTTAGGTTTTTGGAGTAACTTCACAGAACACAGATGCTTGTGCTTCCTCTAAACAGTCCTTCAGGATGTTGCTAAGCACTTATGTCAAAAGTGTATTTGTGGGTTTATGTCTCTTAATCTACAGGGTAATTTTATTTATTTTGACTTCATTATTTCTGTTCTATGAGATCTTTACCTGGGAGTTTGTTTAGTACATAGGAAAAAATGCCAGTGTGGGCATTGGTGTGACATTTTAAATCTTAATTTACTCTTCCTGAAAAATAGCAGAATTTTCTGTTGCTGGATATATTAGTTTGATATATTGTACTCATGCTTGTCTCTGAATTCAAGGCTCATTAAAACTTGTAAGGAAGGCTTGCATCCTGGGCTGTTCTTTAATCTTCCCTGGAAATGCTCTTGATGGCCTGAGAACTCTTTAGGTAGATGTAATCTCACATCTCAGGATAGGGAGTGATGAGAAGCTGGGTCAGAGGAGGCAGTAGCTAACAAGTGCAAACACACATTTCTTAATTTGCCTAGCTTGTTCTGTTCTTCAGTCTGAAGTTGTTTGCATGAGTTTAAATTCCCATCGACAATTTAGAACAAGTAGTCTGATTTTGCCCTAGTCTGGATTAGGACTGCTCCTAAATTTACTGACCCTGTCTTGAAAACAGAGAGTCAACTGAGACAGATTTCCAGAAGTGGTAGGAGTACAACCAATTCTTCTGTTCCTGATGTTATGTTTTTCAAGATACTCCCAACTGGGAACATTATCACCTGTGAAATTACCTGTCTACTAAGAGGTAGTTGTCTCTCTGACTTTGTTCCTGTGAAAGACATCTAAGAATTGCAGGTGCTGATTTGGTCTGTGAACCTTTGCTGCCAATTGAATGGTAATTCTGAACATCTTAGAAGGCTTGACTGGCCAAGATGATGGGCTTCACTGTGATCCCAATATGGAAACCCAATACCAAATTCATAATTTGAGCTGCAAGCCTGCCATGTCTCAAAATACCTAGAAAATTAAAGAAAATTATGAAGAAGACTGCAATACCAGACAGGGAGACATCTTTTTGTCTGGAGCATACAATCAAATCAAAGATGCAAATTCATATAGCTGGATTATTATTTTTAATGATAATTCAAAGATTTGATAGGAAAAAAAACCCTAAGACTTTAATTGAAGCCAGAAAATTCAAGAAACTGCTTGGTGATTGAATATACTGACACTGTGGACTATGGTTTTTTTAAAACCTTTCACTTTTTCATACACAAAAAGCTTTGTTTTTTAACTGTTTGTAGTTCAGTCATTATATTTTAGACAATTCTGTTATTTTTATGGTACTTCTACATTATAAAAGTTTCAAAATAAATGTAGTCATTCTTATTTGGCGTCTTACACACATTTTTGCATGCATTTGGGGTTTACTGTATATAACTGGACCATTTGGGGGGGAGGAGTTGTAGTCAACCAATTGATTTATATTTCAGTTTGTGGGAAGATAGGGATACTTACCAAGGTAGAGCTTTTTAGTTGCAAAGCTTTGCATTACTGAATGTAGGTAAGTAGAAACACCTGTATTTGTATTTTTTAGTCAGTCAGACCTAGAAGGCTCTTTTGAAGACAGCTGAGTGCAATGAAGGAATCCTTCATAGATTTAAATTTCTTATCCAGAACTTCACATTTATATGTTTTCTCAGTGCATTGTGATATAAAAGCAGAAATATTTGTTGCAGGCTTTTAGAAATACTCCCTTACAGTTTTACTGTCATTTGCAAATAGTGTTTTGGCTAGATTTTTAAAAATTATTTTATTTTGTTCATTCTGACTGCAGAAGTATATGAAAACATTTTTGTGTCTCTTTTCTCTCTGTTGGTCTAGTGACAGTTGGCAGGTGCTGGCTTCCAGTGAGAGCTGTAAGTTGCACAGCTTGGTAATTGGCATTGAAACTGTGTAAGGAAATTGCCTGCTTCTCTTATGCTACAATACAGGCTTCCTAAGATAAGTTATTTTCCTTTTCCAGAGAAAATCAGCTGTTATTAAATTTTCTCAAAGGAAAAATGCATACATGTAGGCAGCATGAAGATGAAGTACTTGCCCTCTGAATGACTTGTGTCACAAAGAGCCAGGAGCTTAGTCTTACCTATATCTCTGAAAACCAGTCAAAGAATGTTTGGAAGTTGAAGAGGGTGCGGATGGGGAAGAACTTCAGGGGTACCTGTGTGAAATGAGTGCCAAAAGATATTGCTGAACAAGGAAGAAAAAAGCTGTCAGTCTGCAGTTGTACAGAGAGTATCTCCTTTCCCCCACATAAAAAATAACATTTCTATACTGTGCATCTGAAAATATAATTCCTTACTCCTTCATTTTTCTTGTCTTTCAACTTTTTAGTTAGTTGGAATGGGTTTTTTTGGTTGGTTGGGTTTTTTATTTTTTTTGGTTTTTTTTTTTTTTGGTGTGTTGTTTTATTTTTTTAAAAGGAGCAACAGTGCAGTTAATAGTGAGTTGTTTTGTGGAATATTACTGCTGAAAGATACTTAAAAGTGTATTTTGCTTTTAACAGTTACTGGAGATTGTGGCAGTGTGTATGGGTACAAATCTCAGTGCACTTAAAGCCAGAATTACAGAATTCAGAGAAATCTGTCATTCTGTGAGGCTAATATAGTCTCTTCATACATCAGATACAAGATCTGAGCTGATCATGTCTTGGAGCTTGTAGTACCTTTTCTTCTCAATGAAAGTGTCAAAAACCCATTTAGTTGAGTACCTTTTCAGAGACAAATAGTATAAAGAACAGAACTACATAGTGAAAAAAATACATTGTTCTGCAGGTGTTGTAATGCATGTCAGGGTGTGCAGGAGATTGGGTCCTGATCTCATTTAGAGCATCCAAACATGCTGGTAAATTCTTTTTTTCCCTGATAGGGGAGTGAGTCAGAGACAGATTGCAATGAAAACATATTAGAACAACTTTTATTAATTAAGCTTTTGAATGAATAGAATAAGGCTATTATTAAAAGCAGATATTTGCATGGGACATGTGCATGTCTCCTCCCGCGGTTCTGACGCCCACAGGTGCACACTGTCTGTCACACAGACCCTGTCACACGCACCATCACTCCCAGTCACCCGTGAGGAGTCCAGCCTGGCTGCCCACTCCCCGGGGAGAGCTGCTCTGCTGTGACAGTGGCCTCTGGGCAGGTGTGCACAGAGTCCCTCACAGGTGCCACGTTCCCTCAGCAGCACGTGCAGAGCTGGTGTCTCTGAGGGTGCGCGGCTGCCACCGGCACCTTGGATGGGGACTGACCTGCACAGCCCCTCCTTGGCACTGACATGGCCTGGTGGCCTTGCACATGCTCAGCAGGCTCTGGGTCTTCTTTTGTGTCTCCAGAATGCAACAGAACAACAAATCTCCATAGCCTGTTAGTGTTTGGTAGACTTTTACACCTTCTCAGCATATATGCTTGTCTTTTTAGTTTGCTCTTTTCTACTGAGTCCATTTACAGAAACTCCCAGCAACAGGATTTTTATGACAACACAACACTTGTACAACTGAGACTTTATTGAGAAAGTGCACTGGGATGCCACTGACCTGTGAAACACTTTATTGAACTTTCTTTCAATATTCTTATTATATTTGGAATTGAACCATAATCAGTTTGTATTTTGAATTTTCTTTTTGTATTCTAATTTAGTTCTGTGGAGGTTTTTGTTATTTGTTCCATTGTGACCAAGTTCAATTCCATTTTCCAATTCTTATAAAAATACTAACAAAAAATGTGTCACAGCAAATGCATTTTTTGACAATTTCATCTTACTTTTTAATGCAATTCCAACAAAAATATATTTATTATAATGGAGTGAATTATTTCTGCAGAAGCAGTCATCTTTATTTCAAGATTGTCCTTCCCCCTTCTCAACCACCAATATTATTTTTTTTCCTTTTACCAAACTTTTATATTTCAAATTTCTGCTATTGAAGCTTGTGTTACCATGAAACTTTGCAGTTGATGCTAAAAATAGCAAGAAGCTGAATCTAGTGGTTTACCATAATTTAAATTACATTGCACCCTCTGCAGGTTTTGTACTTCCTAGAAAAAAACCAGAAGGAAGCATTATGGATTTTCACTGTTACTAGCTGGTCTGACATTAATCACACATGTGGAAGTATGCATTGGGAATAAGTTAGCTGACATCAAGGGAGTGGCACTGGCATAAAACTGTTTTTAATGAGCTTTATCTGCAGACAACTTTGAAGATGAGAAGTAATTTACATAACATCTTATTTCGTCCACAAAAGTGTAGAATAATTCGGCTTTTTAGCTGCTATTAATTGAATAGCTTTGAAACTACAATTTGTTCACTGCGGGTAAGATGAAAAGATCTGACCTGTAAATGTTAAGAGCACTACATTTACTGTTCTGTCAATGCTATTCAATATTGTTCTATCAACTACTTTTACTACATAAAATTATTCCCATATATTGCATTCCTATATGCCTGAACAATATGTGAACCCTCTCCTAAGACAATCCCCTTATAACTCACTGTCTTAGATGCTGGGAGGTCATTCTTAGGTATCAGTGTAGATTCTTAAGCACAGTTGACATTATACAGAACTTGTAATGGCCATATCCCATCAGATGATCTCTGAGTTTTCTCATGTAGTACTCTGTCACTTTCTGTGGATAGATACATAGACAAAGGATGAAATTGTTTATCACTCTGCAAAAGCCATTTCATCAGCTCTGTGTCATATGTTGATTTAGTTGCAAATGGAATTGCTATATTTGAAGGAGAATTCTTTAAATACTGCTGATGGTCTAATAGATTTAATTAGTGATGCTTCCTAAAGGCTTCTCTAATACTTCAGAATGCAGATAATTTTAGGTTCTGCTTTTCACCTCTGAAAAAAATTGAATTCCTTGTAAGTGTTGGGAGGAGATATAAAGCTAGTAGGATTTACTATTGTATAAGAGAAGTATATTATGTCTCTGCTTTTTGATGTCTCTGGGTACTTAATATTTAATATATCCTTAGATATAGACGGAAACAGTGTGTTGTTTTAATTTAATTTCTAGATCCTTAATTACCTGAACATTGCATTTGGATCTGATATGTACCTTCGAGCATATTGGCTGCAGAATGTTCACTTGATGGTTTCACTATATGGGGTTGTCAATTTAACGTGATGAATGGCTCAGTAATTTTGGAGTCATTCCATACTTCATAACTGTACAATGAAATGAGAATCCCATTAATTCTTCTAAAAAATCTAGTTCAGGTTCTTTCGGAATCACTAAACTGTATTTTTAAATAGCATATTAATACCTCTGAATTTAGCAATAATTTTTTAAGAACCTGCAAGTAAATCAGACAATTAGATTTAATGAAAATTAAATAAAAGTTGAATTCTCTCAAGGACGTAATATTTATGTCTGTCTTATTTTGGTTTTTTATTTTTGTTCTGAGTGATTATGTTAATGTAACTAAATAATTTGAATTTGTCACCACTGTTAAATGGACATCTTACGAATAAATATTTGAATACTTCAGTTTGTAGTAAATAAACATGTTTCTTATTTTAGAACCATAGAATTGTTGAGGTTGGAAAAGACTTCTAAGATCATTAAGTCCAACCATAAACCTAACACTGCCAAGTCCACCACTAAGCCATTTCCCTAAGTGCTGCATCTACACATCTTAAATTCCCTCGGGGATGGTGACACAGTTCCCTGGACATCCTCTTCAGTGCTTGACAACGCTTTTGCTGAAGGCATATATCCCATTTAAACATCCTAAATGAGGCCATTTCCTCTTGTCCTATTGCTTGTTACCTGGAAGAAGAGTTATTACAGGTGCACAGGTGGTTGTAAAGCGGGATGAGGTCTCCCCAGAGCCTCTTCTTCACCAGCTTTGTTGCCCTTCGCTGGGCACTCTCCAGCATCTCAATGTAGTGAGGTGCTCCTTGTAGTGAGAGGCCCAGAACTGGACACAGGATTTGAGGTGTGGCTGCACCAGTGCCCAGTACAGGGGGACAATCACTGCCCTGGTCCTGCTGGCCACACTGTTCCTGCTACAGGCCAGGATGCCACTGGCTTTCTTACTACTGAAGACTGAGCACAGACGGTATTAAGTAACTCAGCCTTTTCCTCATCCTTTGTCACTGTTTCCCCTCATCCAGTAAAGGACGGAGATCTCCTTTGCCCTCTCTTTGTTGCTGATGTATTTATAGCAGGCTACCAAAAAGCTGCTATGCTTAACTAAAGCTACTGTGATATTAAGGAAAAAAAAAAAAGGCTATTTTTATTTTGTGGTAGCTGCTTTGTACTTGGCACCCTAAATAGTTAGGTATAGTGGATACTAGATAGTACCTGTGTTCCCCCAATCTTTATTGACTCATATAAACATAGTGTTGAATATTTGGGAGCAGGGAGGGAAGAGAGAATTGTTTTGGTGTATTTAAATTTTGTATAGTTTTGCAGTATTTTTGAACTTCCCTTGCTTATAATGGAATTCGTCATTTTAGTGGAGTCATTCTGTTTTCTTTAAAACTTTTCCAATTAATTAATGAATATGAAAGATTTTGTTCTCATTTTTGCCATCATAAAGATGCAGAAATTGAATTTATAAAGAGATACAGTGCCGTATTTTCAAATTGCAAACTCAGATTATTTGTTCATTTGGAATAGAATATGTTGTTTATAAATGAACAGGGTTTGAATGGGGTTTGAAGATGTAAAGCATTTTTAGCACTGGTTTGAATATATATTTCATCAATCTTTAGGTTAATTTGTATATTGAAATACGTGCATAGTTCAAGGGAATGAATGATATCTCAAGTGATTCAATCTGTTTTTTGCCAAAGAGGCAATGTATTAAATTTTGAGAAAAAGCAGAGAGTATATATATTTTTAGTAAATGAGCTCCTGAAAAGTTTAAAAGTTGTTTTGTTGTACTTGAAAATGAATCACCTTAACTGTATCTTGGGTTTATTAAATAACAGTGAGGGTTACAAGGTTTCTAACAGTTGTAGTGATCAGTTATTCAATGTAATACTTACATAAGGAGCAGTAGAAGAAGAGGAAGGTGACAATAACTTGTGTCAGCTCACCAAGAGACTATTATTTCTTTGCTTTTGAGTGTCTATTTTTTTTTAATGTGAACAGACTAAATCTCACCAGCCTCTTTTTCTCAAAGTGCCAGCCTCCTTTACTTGAAGTCAAGCAGTTCAATATTTTTTCCATATTTTAATGCAAGTACCTGATTACATCTTTTAATTTGAGAGAGCACAGAGTTCTTGGCTGTAAGGAAAAAAAAACACTTTCAGGAGAATCTGGAAGAACACACTGACCCCACAACTACTGTCTGAACAGTGCAAATCTCAATGGTACTTTAACAGCAAGTTCCCTTAAACTATATGCCAGTGTCATTTATCTCCTTTGAGCTGCCTCTATAGCTTAGTTTAGCTCACGGACATGCAGAGCCTTACCACATAATCCCCAGAAGACAGTGCTTGTATCTGTTATCTTTCTAGGCACAGTGTTTTATCTCCTGTGAACCCATTTGATACGGGTTTCTGGTCCTTGTATGAGTGATATACCAAGTAATGCCTTTGTAGATGTTTGCATGGAGGACTGTGAGCATGCTGGTTTTGCTGATGTGCTGTGTTTTAGACCAATTTTTTTTTCCTTTTTTCCCCAGTACTTAAAGCTATCAAAAGGTGTGAGCACAGTAAAAAACAGAACAAAGTTTGAATAATTATCATAGATGCAAAGGAGGAAGATATCTACTGAATTTCATTGCCTGATGACAAGAAGATCTATTTCAGTTTAAATTAATATGTAATGCTGTGGGATTTTTAAATTTTGTTTTGGGATAGGTTTTTTTGCATAATGGTAGTTTTAGAATGCTTATTATGTTTAATTTTGAGCAAATTTTATGTTCTGTTTTGGGATTTTGGTAGCTGTTCAGACAAAAATATTCTCTGTCAACATGCTCAGACAGATGGTTGTCCTGTACAGTATGTGCAAGGATGTTCTTTTCTCAGGGACTGAATTTCAGCTTTGACTGTTAAGAGTTTGGGATTATGTTCATTTTCCCTCTTGGATTCAGATGCTGATTTAGGCCCTGGAGAGTAGTCTTCTGGTTATCACTAGAGGCAGTAAATGAAATCTGTAAAATGGAAGAAGTAGGTCATGGTTTATGTTCTGGTTTTGGGTTTATCACTAAATGGGGTAATAGAAAAGTCAATGCATATTGAAACCTCAGGGCATCATTTGTTGATACTGATACTGTCATGAGGAGGAGTTTGACAGGTCACTGATAAAGTATTTGCATGACTGGATTTCATGAGAAAGGAGATGGTGATGATGTTTCAACTTGAAATAGAAGTGAGGGTTGCCTTTGACTTTTTTTTTTTCCTGCTATGTAGATATGATATTGATTTTAGTTTATTTGTCTCTGAAGAATTTGCTTTTTAATAGAGATCACCTTTTTAATGACTTGGTAAATTCTAGGAAAAATACATTAGAAATCACTTCAAAAAACTGTCACATTTTACAATTTATTATAGCTTAAGAGACCTCATTTAGAGATCTCTTACAAAAAACCAAAAAACTTTACTAGACTGCTGAAATGATCCCCTGGTAGAAATTTGTTGTTTATTTGTTGATACAAATAAATGTGAGTGAGCCATCTGAACAACCAACAGTCTACAAGTCCTGAGGCACAAAACGTCCCATTCAAACAAAATGGATGCATTATAGTGTTACTAAAATATTTTACTTAGATTTTGCATTCCATTTGACTGTTTGTGTGGAAGATTTGGAAATGTATTCAACCTTTGTTTTTTAAGAAGTGGGAAGGTAATAGGTTTGGTGTTTCAGCTCCTTATAAATATATTTCTGTCCTATTGGGAACTGAGAAGCTAAAATCTATTTACAGACAGTGTTTGTGAGTTCCTGTAGAATTTAGCAAGAAGTACTGTAAAATTTTCTAGAAAACATTAATAAAAATCAGTTGACTGAAAAAAAAATTTATAATGAGATATTCCCATCTTTGTCACAGTGATAGTTTCACTTTAATTTAGGAAGACAAAAGTGTAAGGAAGAGATGAGCAGAGGAGTATTTGACAAATATGCTTTCACATACTAAATTTTTAGGTGTACAAAAGCCAATAATCATACATTCTCTCATTTCAGATAAATGGGAATATATTATTAATGATTTCAAAATTTAAGTCATTCCAGTTATTCTAGTTTAGAACTTTTAAGTGTTTGGATTTGCCATTCTCTGTCTGCTGATGCAGGTAGCAGTCATCTCAAATAAACAGATGTATTTTCAACAAATTGCATTGTCATCTAGCAGTGAAAGAATTTACTGAGAATGTTCTGGGTGTGCATGGCCAGGTTTTAGTAGTAGGGGGTGACAGGGGTGGTTTCTGGTAGAAGCTACCAGAAACTTCCTCTGTATCCAACAGAGCCAATGCCAACTGGCTCCAAGACAGTCCCTCCACTGGCCGTGACCGTGGCCGAGCCCATCAGCTGCTCTTCATTACCCTTCTCTGATTTGACTGGTAATAAATTCAGCTGATTTCCCCAAGCTGAATCTGTTTTTCCTGTAATAATTATTGGTGAATGATCTCTCCCTGACCTTGTTCCATGAGCCTTTCATTCTATTTTCTCACCCCTGTCCAGCTGAGGAGGGGTTGGGGTCAACCCACCACATAAACTTCTACCAGCTAATTTTCTGTCTAAAGATCCAAAGTGATTTTAGAATTAAAAGACAATAATGGAAGCTTATTTGAGTGGGGAAAAAAATAAATTGAGTTTGGTTTTTGTGGGAGGGTATTGTGGTAGAGGTCTTTTTATGGTTGTTTTGGATGTTTGCTTGGTTGGTTTTGGTTGGTTCATTGGTTTTTTTGTGTGGTTTTTTTTTTTGTTTTGTTTTCTGTTTTTTTTTTTTGTTGTTGTTGTTTGTTTGTTTGTTTTTAAAAAGACTTCTTCATACTTCTTATCCTATATCCCAGCACAGAGAGCAAGCAAACACAGATAAGTTAACTTCCGTGTTCTGAACCAAAAGACCGTGGGGAAGCAATGTTGTTTTGTATTCTTGTAGTTGTTTTTCTTTATTTGTTTACATTTTTTTGGATATGTGTATCTGAAGTACCACTTTATGCTTGTAATAAAAGCATTATTTTGTCATACTTTTAAGCTAAAAACTACGTCAGTTACTAGAAGTTGCATACTGCAGTAGAAGGGTACTGGTTACTGCAGACAAATGGACAGAAATTTGGTATTTTTATCACACATAAATAGCAAGAGATTAAAATACACATGCTTCATAATAAAACTCTGAGCATGTCAGCATGATAGTATGCTTTGCTTTGAGCTGACCTGCTGTTTTGAATAGTTGTGGAAAATGATCTCTTAATATCATTTGCTTTCTTTTTTAATAGATTAATAGGATTATGGGGTAAAATCTCATGTTACTGACATTTTCGTTTCCTCTTCAGTCTGAGACTAGTTATGGCTTGTACTTATGATTTCTGTTTTGTAATGAAAGCTGTTGATCTGCCTCAAAAAATGGAAGAGTGCAGACTGCAGCGGTTTGTTAAATGCTCTTCTGCCACATGCAGCTATCAAAATCAGCTGTAATATGTAGCCCTGTCTTCTGGCTTCTGCTTTCTTTTAGCGTTTCTGATGAATCAATTTTTTAATGTGTTCTTCAGGAAACATTTAACCTGAGATTCAGCCTGTCTTCTTTGATCTGATGTAAGGCCTCAGTAAATAGCTTGGACCTATGTCTTGCCTTGCTGGTTATTCAGGCTATGTGAGGGTATGAAAAACCTTTCAAGAGATGAGATGAAATCTGGGAGGTGTTTCAGGAGAGGGCACACCAGGGGATTTCTTCTTAAGGAAGATGCCTGTGTGATCTACATTTTGCTATAGTAGAGCACAGGGCATATTCCTGGGAATCTACTTTAATCTAACATTAAATGACAGGTTTTCATCTTGAAAGTTCAGTTCTTTAATATGTGTGGAAGTCTCAACTCCTTCAAGTGCACCAAAAAGCATGTCCTTACAGAAATGGCTGTGTTTTGGTTTTTCTTAATACCCTTTGTGTGAATAGCACGCTATTTGAGTCATTCCCAAGTTGTGTCATATAAACTTTATTCCTTGCCTCCTTCTGGCTGTTCTCTCTGTAGGCAGGCAGGCTGGCTGGCTGGACTGCAAGGGAAGAGGCAGCTGAGCAGGGTGGCCAGGAGCCCCTGGGGTTGGTGGCCAGGCTGCCGAAGCAACACAGACCGCCTCTGGAGGAGGGGCTGGGCTCTCCTCCTATGTGATACCAAGTGTTTCTTACATGGAATCACTTCCATTCTTTCAAATTTGTTTCCCTTTCATTATGATAGTCTCGTTTGTGGGAAATGAATCTTGTGTGCACTTATTTCCAGTTGTGGGATTTTGGGGGGAAATGGAGTGAAAGGGGATGCCAAGTTAGATACTGCAGGCCATGCGGATCTACCTGACTTTCCCCTCTGGTCTCGGTGGGCCCAGTCTCTCTTAAGGTTAGCGTGTAGTTATACCTATCCTTGAATTTCCTGTGCTCTGAGCAACAGATAACCAACGCTGTTCCAATGGCAGCTTTCCAGTAGAACCATGAAAGAAAAATTCCTTCAGGGTGAAAACTCTTCTCTAATGGTTGCCATGGAAACAGAGAACTGCATGATTATATGGATTAATATCTCAGCTCCATGTAAATGTTCTGCAACCTTCTCTGCCTTATTTAGGAGAAACATTGATTCTCTAACCATTAGTGCTTTCAGCTCCATTATAGCTTAGATTTGGGCCAAACCTTTAATGCAAAAAAACAGCTATCTATTTAAATAAATGGTTTGGTTTCAGTCCTTCTGGCTGTTCATGGGTTTGGTAGGCAACATTGTTTTTTTGTTGTTGTTGCATAAGGTGCATTTTGTAGTTTAATGTAATATACTCAATGCTTCAAATACTCTACTAATATCCAGTGGATATTACTGCTTTTTTTCCTATCATTGCCCCTGTGACATTTCTGGTAAAAAAAGACTCCTCAAAAATATTTCAGAGGATCTGTAAGGCAGGAGATACCTTTAAACTGATCATAATTGCCTCAATATGTTGCTTGTTATTACTGGAGGCAAATTATTCAAGTGCGTTCTGGTCAGGTAGATGAGTCACAGTGCAGTGTTGGAATGCCGAATTCCTCCATCCAAGACAGAACTTTTTTTTTTTTAAAATGTCATGTTAAACTTGACTTAATGCCAACTGGTTTATCTTTTGTAAAACCAAGTATTACACAACATTTAATTTTTTTTAATATTGTACAACTTCATGACCACTAGCAGCATAATTACTGATCTTTTGAAGGCCTTACTTTCTCTGGAGTCACTAAAATGAAATGTAACCTTCTAAAGGTAATTTTAGTTTGATCAATTTCTATGTGGAACAAGGTTTTACCAGTATATTTTTATTTCTTTCTGATGTAGGGATTTTCACTTTCTTCAACAGAGATGTAAATGTACCCTTTTACTGGAAGAAAAAATGCATAAAAAGACAAACTCTATTCTTATTTGTCATATCTAGGTTTTGTTTTGTAATTTGACATTTATTTACGGGCTGTCTGGATTTACACTGAAAATTGCAGTGTTTCCCTTGGCCATGCCAGCTCTTAGCCTGTGCACCCCTCTTCAACAAGCTCCTAGTGAGTGAGTCTTTATGGCTTGGTGCATAAGTCAGGTTAAAGTTGAAAAAAATTACTTCAAGAATGATCTCAATATATTAGTTTATATTGCTTTGCTGGTAACTGAAAATATATCTGGATTCCTGTTCTACTTCTTAGTTATAATAGCCATCCTATTTTGGGGTTTTACTGTGGAAAGAACTGACTGTTGTGTTTGAAGTGACATTTTGTAATTAAAAATTTATTCTGCTGTAAAAATGTGACTATGGATGGAAGCTAATGTCTACAGAGAAGGTAGTCTGGGCCAGACAACAAGCTCTTTTTTATCTTGAGAACAATACATATGGTAATGGAGTGTACATTGATCACAGTGACTGGTGTGGGGCTTCAGATGTAGAGATGTATCTATAGCTATAGCTGTACATCTGGATATGAACTATACATGTATAGTTCTTAGTTGACAGTGTTCGTTATTTGTAATTACATAGAAGTTAGTAATTCAAATCTTAGCTGCTTTTTCGAATGAGCTAAGAATTTGTGTTGCCACTCGTATGTGTGTATTCGTGTATGCATGTCATATGAAAATTGCATGCTCGTTATTTCCAGATGCTGTATAGCTTTAAGGCAATCTCAGCACTGTCAGCCAGAGCATCTTCATTTTCAAGTGCATTATCTGTACTGAGAAGAGGTGGATGCCAAACAAAGTCAGCATCTATATGCTGAGACCACATTGAGATAATGTTCAAAATTTAATGGGCTTTATAAGTAAAGAAGAATATCTTAAATTCTGGGTAATTAGACTTGCTGCTAATCTGAAATAGTGTGTGCAGCTCCTCTAATGAACATAAAAAAGATGAGCATTTGAATATGATCAGTGAGATTAGACAGAAGTCTGAGACTAAACAAAAATATGAGCTTTTAAATGTAAGAAAAAGTTTCATAGATAGTATCTATCATAGATAGATAGACATTTAAACTCAGCGAGCAACGGATGGCCAGTTAGAATCAGAAGCTATTAATTGCAGCATTTTTGAAATACTGGTTCTGCCTAATATGTAAATGTGTAGGAGTAATCACTCAGTCTTCATACCTCTTGCTGGAGCTGATCTTAGGAACACTTGCCTTGTAACTATACTATGCTAATCAAGAGAGCTATGTTCAGGTGCCCGTCCTGCTAATTTGTTAGAAGGATTTCTTGCTGGGACATGGAGAAACAGTTCTGAGCATCGTTCACGAGTTAATACCGTCCCAAACCATTTCCCAAGAGAGAGTTTGTGTCTGGTTGACTCTGCTGTATAAAGTTGCAGTAGTGTGGATATGGGCTATAGCAGTAGAACTCTGTGTCAGGTAATATGGTTCAGAGCATCTTCAATTTCTAGAATAGACATAGCTGTATAATAGATATTAATTTGAAGAACATATCAAATTTTAAAAAATTTCAAGTATCGTATGGATTGGCCAGAAATTCAGCAAAAGTGACATATATATACATGAAGGTCTTTAAAATCTAGTTTTATCAATATTTTTTTCCCCCACTTTAGAACAATGTGTTTCGTTTTCTCTTCTTTCACTCTGGAAAACTTTTATTGGTAACTAGGCCCTATATTATTCCACAGAAGGCATTTCTTTGGGTTCATTGGATTATAAATGCATATGTAATATAACGGGCCATCTGATTGCTTCAAGTTGAGGGCTGAGACAGAAATATTTTCTCTGTTTCCTCACAAAATGCCTGAGCCCAGGTGAGTGTGGATTCATCTGTGCCAACAACCCTCTAATCACGTTTTTCTTTGGGCATTTGTTCTGAAACTGAAGAAAGTTGTAGTGACTCCAGAACTAGCTACAGGAACCAGAGCTACAAAATCCGTTTGATTTAGGAAGTTTTCATAATACTTTTGGGAAAAAAATTCAAAACACACTAAATCCCATGGAATCTCAGGACAATAAAGGTACATAACAGCAGGTGCCTTTTCCACGATCAGAAACATAACTGTTGGCACTCATAAACCTGCATGACCTAACTTTAAATTCACTTAATTGGGTTAATTGCTAAGAAGACAGTCTAGGAGAATGGGGTTCAACAATAGCTGCAAAATATGCCCAGGCTTCTGAACAAATTCTTGAGCAATTAACCAACAATTTCTTCAATGCTACCACACTGATATAACTGTCAACACTGCACCTAGATAGTGTAAATAAACTGCAATTACAATTTTACACAAATCACATATGTAGTTTTAGAAATGGTACCATAAAATTAGTTAGTTAAATTAGTTTGTTATGAAAGGATGTCTTCTAGCCAAAGCAGATTGGCACTGTTTTTGCCATGAACTAACACTTATGTTGTCTTCATCTTCAGGATAGCAACTGCAGTAACCAGGACAGAGCAACACAGAGATCTTGGTGGCATACAACAGTATTAAGGAGTAGACAAATCCTATTAGTCAGCACAATTTTGCCTAGGAGAAATTATGGGGAAGCTACAAAGGAACATTGTGGGATAATAAGGTTCCAGGTTTTGTTATTAGTTCATGCAAACTTCACCCACTAACACATACCTCTCCTTCATGTATCTGTGGAGTGATTTTATTATTTTTTTTTTCCCATTCAGTTCAGGGTAAATAATTCCCATATCCCATTAAACTGTTCACCTGTGTTGTTAATCGTACAAATTAGATGTTCATTTAAAAGCAGTGTCAGCGTACAAGTATCATAAAGTAGGTCACACTAACTTCTACATCTTTTTAGGATGAAAATATATTCTAAAGCAATGACCTTGAAGCATATGTTTTAGCAAAAACTATTTTAAAAGGCCTAACATAACTAGTACTAAAGAAAAAAGAAGTGCATTTTTGGTCTGGGGAAATTGTTCCAGAATGTAACATTTATTTTAAGTGAAAGCACCAGCATTTAAAACAGGTGAAAGACCAGGTGTGCTTGTGGAGATTCCCTGAAGATCCCCAAAATAAGCCATTTTCTCACATCAGATAGTGGAAGAAGAATGAAAAAGGATGGGAAAGTGAAACAGGATAAAAAACAACCCAGGCGGCGATGATGGATGTTCTTAGTGTATTAGTTCCTGTTAATTTCATCACCAATTGCATTAGATGCCCTACTTTATTGGTGAAGTGTCAATATTTGATTATTTTGTGAACTGGCTGATGTTTATTGTGCCTTCTGAATTGCAAAGTGGTGTCATAAAAAGCCTTAGCTTTGCTGTGCATTTAATTTGGGTACCATTTATTGGTGTTCCTGCAGAGCTAAATGTTGTAGTAAAGTGGAACATTAGATTACCTAATTAAGTATTTTAGGGGGATATGTACTAAAAATAAAACTGATAAGTAGTAGCAGTTTGCTTTTCTTAGTAGTTATAAATGTGTAAAATATAGAAGACAACTCAAGCCTATGTTTGAATAGGATTTATTTTAGGAGTGTTACTTACAGTCTGCATCATCAGGGAGACTCTTTCAGTGATTTCTTTCAGAACTGGATCAAGCCCAGTAATGACTGAACCACTTACAATCTCCCAACACTTTAATTGTCAATTATCTCATTTTTTATGTGGCCTTCAGTCTTTAACCAGCAGGGGAGTAGTGGTTAACCCTTCCAGAAATACGATTTTCCAGTGTGTTGCATGCAGCAGTCATGGCACAGCATGGCTCTCAGAGGGCTCTGTGACATTTGTGTGCCCGCAATGATAAAACTGTCCATTGTAGTTTTGCTGACAATCAGCTGTGTGATTATGGATTTATCTGGTACTGTAGGAATGTGTGGCACATTGACAGCTGCAAAAATGATTTAATTTTGGTTCCATACAAGTATACAGCTAAGTGCTTAGTGATAAAGCAACATTTATAAAGTATGTTCATGTGGACACGTAGAGTTCAACAAAAGTGTAATTAATATTTCTTGGAAATGAATGATGAATCAGGAATTCTATCACATGAGAAAAAACATTAGAAAATTTTAAGATATAGGTAGATGAATATGACTAATGCTTTTGTTGCTTTAATACAGTTTGAAGTTTGCTAATCCATGAAAGAGCCTTAGGATGTCCTTAACAGAGAAGAAATACTATGTTTTTTGTGTTGAAATGTTATTATTACTCTAATAGCAGTAATCCAAAAGTTATTGTGAAACTTAAGTCATTGAAAGGGCACTGATAAATAGGAAGAGTGTGTGAATGTATGGGAGTATGTTCATGTGGACACGTGAAATCATGAATTAGAAAAAGGAGACCTTTTAGCTCCACAGAATCACAGAATATTATGATTCGGAAGGGACCCACAAAGATCATTGAGTTCAGCTCTCCCTACAACTATGTGAAAGGCTATACAGCCATATGAGAAGTCTCCAAATTCATTTATCTATCATATAAAATAATAAATGTTAATTTTATTATAAAATTATGTGAATGCTTTGGTTATTTCTTGCACATATATTCCAAAGCAAAAGAAATAGAGTTTGCAAAGGCCAGTGGTTTGTCATTTCTTCCCTTTTGCCACAACAGTGAACGATCTGAAAGCATATAGCTCATTACAAAAATACTTTGTGGTCTAGCAAAAACACCTTACAGTGACTGACTTAAGAAGCTCAATTTATTTAGTTTATATAGAGGAGTTCAGAGTTGATTTGATCAAAGATGGTGAGTACCTGCACTGGGAAGAGAAAACCGCTGTTAGAGAGCCCTTTAATAAAGACAAAGTGCAGCAGGTCTGTAAAGCTGGAATTTGAAAATGCAAGAAATAGGAGTAAAATACAGTAAAATGTACTTTTT
The DNA here is from genome assembly GCA_013397935.1 of Dasyornis broadbenti. Taxonomy (NCBI): domain Eukaryota; kingdom Metazoa; phylum Chordata; class Aves; order Passeriformes; family Dasyornithidae; genus Dasyornis; species Dasyornis broadbenti. The sequence goes on from VZRN01004857.1 coordinate 4,384,162, forward strand.
TTAACGAGAAGGGTTATTCACTCTTAGATTAACCAAGACGGACTGTTTCATCAAAGCTATGTGTTAGTGTTCTCAGAAGTTATGAGACCTTGATTCAAGAATTACTGATGATGATTGGTGGTATGCATTATACACGTATACACTAAACTGGTACTGTGACCAATTTGGCACAGAATTTTTTTCAAGTGCATCTCCTAGTGGTCCTGTCATTGCTTAGTTTTGCTGTTGCAGAAAGCTAAAAGTATAATTAGTGGTTTAGTGTCCATAAGTGTTAACTACATTGTGTATCACCAAAAGTCTCTTTTCCTGGTATGTATGGCTTTTCATAATATATTATGGTAGTGTATTGGCAAAGAAAATTACAGTAGTCGTTTATTGCTTCATAACTGAGATGTACAGGCAAAAGAACTAAACTTGGAATCGTGGTAGTGTTAGTCCAAACAGAAAGCCAGGTTTGGAAAACATAATTTCTCAGAAGCATAAACCATATATAAAAGATTTAATGTAATCTATGTAATTAATTTAATCTGTACTATATGAAATCAAACCTAATAACAAACAACCTAGATTTTTTTTTAAAGTGAAGTATTTTCAAGACCATTATAATGTTGTCTTACTTTACAACATTTTCATTGTTTATTTATCAGAGTGATATGATTGGATTGGTTTCTTTCCGTATAAGATTGCCATGAAGTGTGATAAATATTGGCAAAAGCTCTAAGATCCTTAGATGTAAGAGACTACAGAAGGATGGAGATGAAGTGCTAGATAGAGGTGCAGCTCAAAAGTCATATGGAGAGAGCCTTTTCATCTAAAATTGTTCAGGAAACCACTTCATTAAAACAATTTCTCATTTTTCTTTCTATTGGCAATATCCCAGTAGTTAGACAAACGGTGGCAGTATGCAACATCCTCAGCACAGTACAATTCGTGTGACACAGCAAATACCAGAATAAAAGTAGATTCTTTCAGAGTAGCTAGACAAAGCTTATAACCCATATTATTTAGTGTTGTTCTTGGCATGATGTTGCAGTTAACAATGAGTTGTAGCAGCTCTTGAGAAGCTTTCAAAATAGAATCAGTTGAATTAATGAATTTCACCCAAGTTCTTGGAAGAACATTAGAGTTCTTTAGTCTCAAACCATCAAATTCAGTAATCTAATGTGTAAGGAAAAGCCTTTATACTATAAAAATTACTAAGTAAGTGACATGAATCCCAATCAAGTTACTCATGTTCCACTGTTATGAATTCATTTGACTGAAAAAAATGCCTTCTCCAGTGTTCATTTACCTCCAGTTTTCCTTGCCTGTTAAATATTTTTCATATGCTTGATTGCTAGAGAGCTGCAGTCAGGCATCTTCAGATCTGCATTCCCTTTCCTTTTAGGCATACCCTTGCTCATTAAATCTGTTCTCATGAGAATAATATTCCATAAACAGGTTGGAAACAAATTGTGTTAACCCCGTGGAAATGTTGTGAAGTATTTTTACCCCGTCTAACTGGGAAAGTGAGAAAAGATTACTTTAATAGTTATACAGAGATTCCTTTCCATAATTAGTTCCCTTTGATGATTTTATCTTCCTCTTAAACAGGCATAAGAGTTGTGTCAGCTGAGTCTCAGATACAAAGAATTTTCTTTTTTGGTAGGAGCTGAGAAAATCTGGACAGTGTCCACAGTATGGAGCCATTGCTGCTATCTTTCCCTTGCTTGTGGCAGCCTTGCTCCTCTGCATATCAGTGCTCAGGCCTTAGGAAGTGTGGGGAAGTCTGGGGTGTTTTCGTGATCCCTCAGAATGCTTCCTTAAATATTTTGCTGATACTCATCTAACCCAGTTTAGGCATTTAAATAAGAGGTATTTGTGTCTGAGTTAATCACTCAGGAGGAGAAGCAGACATATTTCTGTAATAATTCATTTAACCTAGTTCTCTCTGAACATGAAGTGAGTGTAAGTGCCTGAGTAAGACCCTTGTATTTAAAAAAAATAAATACGAAAAACTAGGTCAGAGGAATTAAAACCTTTTTGCACCATTATGTTTTGAAATAATCTCTCTCAAACTACCCAAAGTGGAGATGCATGATAACAATATTCACATTACCCACATTTAGCCCAGGTTTGCCATAAAAGTGGGCTAGGTGATACTCTTCACTCCTCACCCATGATGAAAGGGAGAGAGGGACTATGCCAAATTGTAATTTAGGACAAAAAACTGAATAAGAAACAGCCTTTTCCAGAAGAGGGATTCTGAAGGAGGTAAGTTGGTGATAGGAGGTGATAAATGTGCTTAAATAGTCCAATGCATTGCTAAACCATTCAGTTTATTTTGACAGTTTATTAGGCTGAAAGTATGCAGAAAGGCCTGTGGAGTGACAGCTCTGCAATGCTAAGTGTGGCCTGAAGCGGGTATACCTGGAAAGTTGAAAACATGCTCTTGCTGATGTTTGGGTGCATCTGTACATATCTGCAAGATCATTCCATAATTGTGTCCATCTTGAAGGAACTTTTAGATGGACTTGGTTGTGCTCTTAATTCTGAAGTGGAATGTAGTAGACCTTCACTTGAAAAAGTGTTGCTCCATTTGTTCCCGAGTTCAGCCATCTCACTAAAAAAACCCCAACCAACCCAACACTTTTATTTTTTTAAAATGTCTGCTGCAGTACAATGAAATATACAATTGAAAGTATGTGAAAATGACAAAGAAATATGTTTAATACACTTTGAACATCCAGGAACTATTCCGTTTGTATGTTCATTAAATGAAAACCAGATACTAATATTGTGGCTATTTGAAAAACTGTTTCTGAAATGGTATGCTGAAAATAAACACAAATAGACTAGACATTTGTGCACACTGATCTTGCATACCAGATCTGTTTCAGCATTAAAAACTTAATGTAGTCTGTCTTTTCTTTTTCTCCAGTCAAAACTATCTTAATTCTTTAGAAAATAGTAAAATTCAATTTGTACGGCACAAACAGGATGCAAAATGTTCTGCAGGTAAAACACAGCTCGAAGTATTAGATTCACACTTTTCACTTTATGTTTAAATATTTAAAACCGTTTATATTCTAAATGATGAACCTGAGTCTAATTTTATAACCATGAGGCATGAACACCAAAGATCATATCTTCAAATGTCTTCAGTTTATATTTGACACAAAACAATGTGTTGGCAGAAATTATTTTAGAAATGACCTATTTGATAAGCATTCCAGAATATTGTCAATTTGTGTAGCCTGATACTACCTTTTGATAAACTCTTAACACTTTTAATCACGATCAGCAGGTAGATGGCAAACCTGAGTTCACCTTTCATCACACAGAAGAAAGAGCTTAGCAAGTCACCTGTAGAGCTCTTTCTGTAGGTGGTGGCATAACTATCTGCTGTTCCACACTCCAAAGGCTGGAGGAGTAGAGCTTCATTGGGATTCTCTCTCCTGCTTCTGGACGTGCAAAGAACAGGTTTCACTAGACCACTGAAGTTTTTCTACTTCTGAAATAAAGAGCTGAGCTACAAGATGGGTTATGGTTTCTTTATAAGTGAGCATTAGAAATTAGTGAAGGAGGAGAGGGATTTAATATTTTGATACTGTGATGTCATAAATCGGCTTCTGCTGATATTTTAATTTCAAATTTTAAAGTGATTTTCCAAATAAAAGCCATTGTTTAAACTTGCAGATATACTTAACATCGTAATGGTGTAAGTGTGCAGTCACAGTTTTCCCGTTCCCTAAATAGATATTATTATAAAAGTCAAGTAAATGTGTGATTCTATTTTAAACCTTTCAAAGCAAGTTCAGTATCATTCCATGAATTCAGAAAAATGAAGCTGGTTTTGAACTTTATTTTTTTTCATAGTAAGTCTCTAAATGAGAAACTCTAGTCTTTGAAGCCTGTGTTCAGATAAATCCCATGAAGAGTTTCCTACTTGCCTTTATGTCAGTTTTCCACATTGAAACTTCTTTGATAATTGCTTCAGAATGAGAACAAAGATCGCACTATGCTCATGTTAGTCACATGTTTGTAAATGATGAGCTGCCGGTGCCAGTGATGGCTTTGTTTTCTGTAGATTAGGCCATGCCGCCGTGCTGAGCAGCTTGCCCTGAATGTGCTTCACTGGTTCAGAGCAACGCACTGGGAAGGGGAGGCTTGTGCTCGCACCGCAAAGCTCGTGTGTGGGAGCTGCCTGTGGCTCCCTGTGCACGGGGCTCAGCAGGAAAATGCAACTTTTGATCTTTAAGCTTGAGATTGCAAAATGTTTGATTTTTGGCCTGCTTTGCATGGTGTTTCCAATCACCTTGCTCTGCTATTTCGGGACTATTCCCCAGCTCAGTTTGGGAGAGCCAGGCCTTGGGAGTCTGGAACATTGTTTCACCACAATGTGCAGCTTCATTGCTGCCCGCCTCTTCTCACTGCCTTTCCTTCTCTGTTTTTTTGACTGAAGATTTCACTTAATGCAAAAGGACATATGACTAGTGGTGTTAGCAGTAAGAAGTATTTCTGCTCTACCAATCTTTGCTGGCTGGCTTTCTTTTACATTGTGTGGTTATTGAGGTTTTAAAATGTGATTTGACTAAGAAAGATGATTGGAATTTTTTCTATGTGACCTGGTAAAACACTTCCTCACTCCTTTTCTGTGTGTCTAGAAGGCTGCTGTACTTGTACTAAAGGTACCATTTTAGATGTACTCCATACTTTTTTTTTTAAAATTTCAAGTATAAGGCAAACAGAGATCACCTGCATGATAAATAATTTTAGTAATTTTTCACATAACACAGAAGTTTTTGAGTGAGAGTTTTGAACTATTTATTTGTGAAGTTCTTTGAAATTATACTGAAAATGCATTAATGTAAGTAGATAAGCATACTTATATTACAAAAAATACAGTGTGCATAAAAATACTGTTATTAGAAATACTTTGTCAATAAATTAACTGGCATTTTAGAGGAAAAATTAAGAAAAAATTGCAACTAAACACTGACTGTTTTCAGAGCTCTTGCACTCTTTGCTTTTATCTGGGTTTTTTAATGTGATTTTATTACTATGTAAATTCCAGTCTTAGAGCATTGATGATCCAGAGTTTCAGGACAATGAAGAACCACTTTTAAAATAAACCCAGATAATTTGTAGAATTTAAAGTTCTTTAAGATTTCAATTGAATTTTGATTGATATACAGTAGTGTTTTGCTATGAAAAGAGTAAAGTTAAAATGTTCATTTTGCGAAAGTATTTTCTATTTTTTTTCCTTATTGTGCTTTTTGGAATTTTCCTTCTGAAATCTGAAATAAAATAAGTCAAATAGCAAATATTTTGTGCTATCTATTAAAACTGTTCAAGAGTAGGAATTAAAAAAAAAAGAAATTAATGTGCGATGCTGTAAAAAGTTGCTTATAACAGAATAATACATTTGTCCTCATCAGCAGTTTCTTCTGTAGAATGAACAAAAGTCTCCTATTTTGCCAAGGTAAGTGTCAGGTACCTCAGAGTAAATATTACGTACAAATGTATATTTGCATTTCTGTTTACCAACAGAAGCTAAAACACTGTGCTAACATAAATACAGCATCTGGTTTTGCTCTTTTTGATCATGAGCTGCTGAGATCTACTTTCGCTCATATAATAAAAAATAGTGGTAGAATAATGTTCTCTCTGAGATGTGTTGTCTCTGCTCAAAGAATTTATTAGGTAGCTTCAATTCAGTTTGTGCTCTGAAATGAGAATGACATTACTTTATGTTCAATAAGGCTATTGGGTTTTATACAGAACTAATTACTGTCTAAAACCAGCCTAGTATAATTTTAAAATATGGCGTCACAATGTATGAAGTCATAATAAGTTGAAAAATAAATGGTTTAAAAAAAAAACAAACAACTCTGATTATATTTGGTATGTGCCTCAGGAGTTGGTAAAGGATATGAAAAGGATGCAGACTTTCCCAGACCACATTCACTGTTTTTTTTAGTAGCATGCACAGCATGCACATCACTGGAAAAAAATAATTCATATTTATCTTATCTCTTCTGGAAGTAAGTGCTAAAACTTACCATTTAACTAATTAAACTTCCAGCTGGTGGTTAGGGAAACATACTCCATTGCTATTTTTAAAGTGTGACAGATGCTGCAGAGATTGTATATTCAAGCACATTGGGACATCCTTGTAATTAATCAATTGCTATGAAAATTAGTCAATTTTTAAAATGTATATTATCAATTGAATGAATTTTCAATACTACTAAATGAAGCAAACTAATTATAATTTTTTAGTGGTACAATGTTTTTTCTCCCCAGCAAATAGATTATGTGCAACGAAATTCTTTATTATCCTGCATTTGCCCAGTCAGATGGTGGCGTGAAAGATAGCATAGTCTGTGAGTTTAAGGAAATCATTAAGGGGAGCATCCGAATGAAATTGGGAAAATTAAAATCACTAGTGGGAATAAAAGGTAACATCATCTCTGTGGGATGATCAACCCTGCATGTACGAAAGCTTGCTAAGACAGGAGATATGGGCTTGATGAGTCTGCTGCCTGGGCATTCTTGGTTACCCCTTGGCACTTTAGAGTAGGGTAAATATAGTCTTTAATTTGTTGGTGCAGAAAGATAACAAATCCTTTTATGGATTTGAATAAATAAACTCAGGCGCTAACAATGGAACACAGCGTGGTGTTTTTATGGGGACAGGGCTGACACATGACTTTTTTGATTACTAAAGGTCCTTAGTTGTGTTCCTGTATGAATGGAACTGAGAGTGTGGAGAAGTAACTATACTCATTTGGAGAGGGGAAGTTGCTTTCTTTGGTTTTCTCACTTGGGAAACTTTTGAATCAAGTGGAGATACAAGTAGAGTTAGGTGCAGTATCTGAGAAGCTGGAAGTTTATGCCAGTGGCAACATGTATGCTTGTTTCATTGAGCTTTCTCATCAGTCTGAGGAAACTACCCTGCTGAAGAAACTAAGCTGCTTCCTGTCGCTTGCTAAATGGTCAAGATATGGAAGCTAGAGTATCTTGTTTTGGATCTTCCTTGGAGAGACAGCAATTCCTTGAAGAAATTGTCTTGCTGTTCAGTGTCTTTTGTGGAATACCATTCCCACACTGGTACTTGTTCTGTAGGCACTCAGTATTTTAAAATGTGAACCAGGTGTAATTGATGCCATTATGCTTGCTATGCATCTGGAACTAGATCTGCAAAGCTGCCTCAACAGCCGTTCTGGGATATTGACTCCATTGCTGGTTTTGTCATTCTTTCTCAGTTTTCCTGCTTCTTGATGTGTTTATTGTGCAGATCCAGCAAAGTGTTCATCATCTGTTCCCTCATTTTGCTCCCTGGAGTGTGTGGACTTTGGAGGGAGCTATGTTTCCCAGATTTTAAAGACTAACAGTGGAGTCTGCCTGAACTGAAAGGTTCAGAGGAGTTAGCTATGTCTACCACCTACAGCTGGCATCTCATTTTGGCAATGGCCCTTGTTGGAAATGCGCTTGTTTGCAGAGTTTAGAGTACTCTTGTCCTTGCTGTGCCTTCCTGTGCCTGTATTTCCAGCTGGTCCTGCTGGCCCCTGTGGGTTTTGCCATGTTGATCTGCTGTGCATTTACTAGCTGCAGTCCGAAGGTCGTTGCTTTGTGTGTGGTCCTCTGTCTTCATGGGTCAATGTTTATTCGGTTTTGGCTGGAAATTGTACCGGCATTTGTCACAAAAGCTTCTTTATCTGGGACAAGTTGATGGCTGAATACTATGTCCCCCAGCTGAAGAGCTGCTCCGTGGGGTCTAGCAGCCTACACCTGAGCTACATTTCTCCTCTGTGTATGTTTGGACCGGTTTTTATTTTCCAGGTCATGCACCACCTACCAGCAGGTGTGCTGAGTACTGTGTTTTTTCAACTGGCTAACTACTTCTCCCATAAGATAAGTATAGAGATATAAGCAACAGTGATTTGGGTTGAGGATGTCTATCTTTAAGTGGTCCATTTGGATAACACCACAAAGTTGTTTGTAGAACGTTTATTTCTTTTACTGCCTTGGAGACACAGCAGTCGTACAGCTCCTTCATAGCACTGCTTGACCCATTGCCAGCTTCCCCTGCCACCTCTCCTTTCTCCTCCACCCATGAGGCATCAGTACTTGGGGTGCTGCTGGTAGAAGCCCTGTCTCAATGCAGGAATAGGGATTGCACTTCCAGCTGTTAAATACATACATGGGATGTTGCCAGTTCCTGTTCAGCTGCGCATGGTGAGTACTCTTACTGTTGCCACCTTTCCTTTCCATTACTATTAGTCCTGTGCCAGTTTTTGTTTGGACCACTAGTTATAACTAGTGTTGCTATTCACAAGCATTTCAGGTTTTGGAATTTTCTTAGCTTATAATTAAATATTTCAAATCATACATTTATTTCTGTAACTAGAGAGATAATCTTGCAGAATTTCATTTTACCTGTTATAGCTGATAGACTGTAACTGCATAAGGCTGTGTGTTCACTGGGACAATTTCTTCAGTGATCCAAACTCCTTTCCTTTCCTAAGTGTCATTTTAGTTCATTTACATCTTTAAAGCTCCAAGATGCAGGTTCCTGTATCTGATAGTGGTGATTCCTGTATCTGATATCGATGCTTTTTACAGCTGTCATGGTTTTCTAGAACTGTAAAGTTGAGATAATTTCCTTTTGTCTGTGAAATAGTGATGTTATAAAGTATATAATTATTTATAGATCACTGATCACAATCAAGTAAAATAATGGGATTTAGTCAAGTATAATTTTGGCATCAAATATTACTTCATAATATTAGTTCATTAGCTAAAATAAATATCTTGAGAGTTCATAACTAGAAATCACTAGCAGATTTTCAAAGCAAAATTTTCTGTTTCTAAGTGGAAACTACTACTCAGTGAATTCTCTGCTTGTACAGGCAAAAAGAATTTCTGCTCCAAAAACACACCGAGAAAATAATGGCATCCTTTGTACTGTGAGAAGCATTTTTCTTAATTCTTCTATAAATCTGCCCTGCCATCAATAGAGAAGGTCTGGCATCCTCCTTGGTTTGAGCTGGATCTTCTTGTTCTCTGGCTTGTATTGCTGTTAGCATTTGGAAGCCCTCACAATGATCTGGATCATCGAACTGTTGTAGTTAAAAAGAAAAATGGTTTAGAAAAAGCCGATGGTGCTGGTGGCAAGCAGTGACTCATCTAGACATTTAAGCAAATCTTAGTCATCTGAAGGTATGTGTCCAGTTAAACTCTGTTCTGTGCTTTCCCTGTAGTCAGCAGTGAGAAGGAGACTCCCCTGAAGGAGAGTGCAGATGACTAAGTTAGATGGCAAAGCAAATATCTAGCTTTTTTAGGCAGCAGCATAGGTGAGAGCCTTGTTTTGTCTCAGACTGTCAGCAATGACCTTTGCATAGTTTTAATATTTTACTTTCTTCAGTAATTCTCATTTTTACATTATAAGTCTTGTAACTTGTTCAGCTGATCAGCAAGTGACAGAAAAAGGAAATTTGTTAACGATTTGTGAGAAACAAATTGAGTTCAGTGAGTTTAGTTCTGCTTATTGAGCTATCATTCTCTGACACAGTTTTGTAAAAGTAGTGCTTTTTTTTTCACTGAACACAGCCATCTACTAACTGAGCTAATTAAAATTAATATTTTATTGGTGACTACTTCGCTCTCATTACTAGATACTTACATATCATATTTTGAGAAAAAATTAGTGACCTAATGTGAAGTAGGCATTTTGCTGTTTCAGTCCCCAAGTACACAATCAGAATGATTTATGAACTGGGTATTAATAGTATTAATAATGCATGCATTGTATAAATATTACAAATATTAATTAATAAGACAAAGTATTAATAATTCATACATTGGCACTATTCCTGGATTCCTACTCTGGAATCTTTGTACTGGTCGTCATTTGTCAGCATTGCATATACTGTCCAGTGTAGAGAAAGTTATTATTTTATAGTTGAATAAAAACATATTTTGTCCAGATTTATTTAATACATAATAACTTGTCTAAAGAAACTTGACAAGTTCAGGGAAGATGCAGGTAGCCAGAAAAAATATTATTTTATTATTTGAATTCCTATCTGATACATTGTTAAAGCGATACTGTTTCTTGCATTTATCCTCTGAAATACAGTAATTCTACTTTAATGGCTTTTGACCATAAGCTACTAGTCCATTTTGTACCTGTCATTATTCATAACTCCTAAAGACAATTGAAATGAGTGGTTGCATTTTGCAACTATTTTCATGCGATAATAAATATTAATTTAGCAGTAAAGAGATGACATATTAGGCAGAAGAAGATGTTTCAATGTTGATAGTTGCCCTCAGAACTTTAAAGGCTTAGCACACTGTTATGAATTGAGTCAAGCACAGGGTACTTACTGCATGTTTATCTGCAAATCCAGGTAATAAACTGGTTAATTCTAATGTTACTTTATTTCTTCTTCTTTTTATTTGCTTTAAGAAACAGGCAAAATAACAGATAAAAATGAGAGCTTTGCCTGATAATAGGCTTGGTACCCAAATCCCAATCCCCACTTTTATAGGAGGTTTCTAATACAGTGGCTATTTTCTCTGACTAATAATTCCCCAGGTTCTTACACTGATTTTGTTCCATCTTCAAACATTCTTGTTCTTTGCAGCCAGTATGTACCTAACACATGAATCACAGCATGAAGGTGCCTGTCTCTCTCCACTCATTACATAATGAGCCTACGTGGCGTGGTGGCTTTTGTAACTTAGACCTCTCCCTGAAGTGCTTTAATGAGATGGGATGAATCTTGGTTTAAGTATTGCTTTACCTAAATCCTCTGAAGAGGTCAGTCTCCTGTGTGTATTCAAAGGATGAACATCTCATGCATTTGTATCAGAGCAGACCTATGGCAAAATGCAGTATGGTCTCAGCTGTTGGGTTTTTTGTTTTTTGTTTTTTGTTTTTTGTTTTTTTTTAAAGAAACAACCTTTTACAGTCAGAGAATGGGTTATCTGTCTTCTTCTGTAGAGCACTAACCAAGAACTGGAAGACCTGACTTTCAGCCCAATGCAGTTGAAGTTTTCCTGCCTCAGATAAGTTCCTTACATGCTAAGCTAAATCACGGGAATGTGCATGTGGGGTGACTGCCAGTTTTGAAGACAAGTTACTGCATCAAAAATAATCCTTTTGAAAGAATATGTGAGGTTCTGCTCTGTCTTCTCAAATGATGAATGTATGCATTTCTTGTGTGGGAATATGCAGTGCTGCAACATGGCAACACAAGTGAATTTCCATTCTCTCATGCTTAATTATCCAAATGTCCATTAGACAGTAAAACTATTGCTTTTGCTTCACCTCTGCATACATCTGCTTCTTAAAACTACATCCAAGTCATTTTGGTCTGTTTCTGTGCCCCATATTAATTTTTTTTGCTGCCTCATGCAAAAAAAAATGTCTTCTCAGGAGCACAGGGACAGCAGTACTCTCCTGTTACGTGTTTGAAGGTGCTAATTCACAGCAGAGTCAAAGCCTTTTTGAATAAGAAGAGAAACAGGTGATTTTGCCAGTAACTGAAAGTGCCAGAGAGGAAGGGACCTCCTTCTGATTGTGTTGCTGTAGTATTTCCTTGTATAAAATGAGAAAGAAAGACTACTGTCCATTTTACCATTGCTTAAGACAGAAGCAGTTATCAACTTCTTGTCTTAAAAGAGATGAGAAGGTAAATGAGGAGGAAACAGGGTGGGATGGGTCTTTGTAGACTGATGTGTTTTGTCAGTAATTTCTGAAAGATGTAGATGCCTGGAAGCAAAGGTGTTGTTTAGATAAGCCATGTTCCAGTCTGCCTTGAGAATGAACTGGGATGACATTTTAGGATCTTATTCAGGGGATGAAATCTAGTTCTGATCACATGAAAATGCCAAATGGCATTTTCCTCAAGGTGCCTTTGTGTTATTTTACTTTTAGCTGAAAATAGGCCTCCCCACTCCACTGCACCTGCTCTTTGTTACTGTAAAATTGGCCAACACAGAGAGTGTCAGCCATGTGCTGCTCATGGGATATTTCAAGTGTCTCTCCATGGCTGTACTGCTGTGGGGGAAGAAAGCCAGCAGAGCTCCAGGAGCAGTGTTCCACATCATCCTAGTAACATGTTGCACATCCATCTCAATGCATATAAAATGTTAATCTTCTACCTAGAAAAGTTTTCACCTACCTATTGTTCAGTGTGTCTTGTAGCTTTCTGTTTTTCATGTGCAGAAAGGTTTACTACCTCTCTATTGATACTTTGACAACTGCCCATGAATAATGTAAAAAGAACATTTAGTACATATCGAAGCCCTTGGTTCAATACCTCTTCAGACCATTTAGGCAAGACAGGGCTAGTATAATGCTGATGTAAAGTTATGAAGACAACAAATGGCAATAGAAAGGGTAGTGCTTTTACTTCTTCCTGCTTACAACTGTAATGGAAGAAAACATAGGAAACTTCAAATCATCAAACTAAACATGATGATTAAAATTACCACCTTTGAAGTTAGTGCACAGTAAACTGGTGGAATCAAGTGACACAAATACCACTGAGGGAAAAAATAATGAGGGATAAATAATGACTAGTAATGCTGTCTTGACATTTATGATCATCAGGCTGAAGATAGGGAGGATGGATTTGTTGAAGAACTCTGCCATCAGTTAGCTAATAATAATCTTGGATTGGAAGGTAGTTCCTGGGAATCAGTAAACAGTTGTCCACTTAAGGGGTTTTAAAGGCTTTATCAACTGCTCATTGTAATACAGAATGTGAAATCAGTGAACTTGGACTACAGTCCCATCACGTATGTTTGTCATTTGTGGAATGACAGAGCATCGGAATGGTTTGGAAAAACACTTTCTAGAAACATACAGAACCAGTCCTGCATCATATGACATGGCAGGATGCCTCAAGGCAGGGAATCTATCCTGGGAAACCACAGGTGAATCATTATATCCTCTCTGTGTCAGAGAAACATTCTGGGGAACAGTTAACAGCAGTTGCTGGATGAATTGTTTCAATATTTTTCTAATGCTGCCCAGAGCAGCAACAAGAGCTGTCTGCCCTGAGGAAAGGATGCTAAGTACAACTGAGCTGTGGAGTTCACCACCTGTATCTTTCTATTACAGGGGCTGACAAACTCCTAAATAGTTTTATACACCTTACTTCTGAGACTATAAGAAGATCTGTGTATTTTCTGGGGTTTTATTTAAGACACTTAAAAAAATGTAAACTATGCAAGTTTTCCAAGTTCTTTGCTATAGGTAGAAAGACTTCATTACATTTTTCTTTGGAACGGCTGTATCTACACAATATGTAAATATTATTTTCAGTTTTGCCCTTGAAATATGTCTTGCACGAGGCTGGCAACCTGCTTTTTTCCTGTCAGATATTTAAATTACTTCATCAATTTTAGACATTAAAAATTTGTGCTTTCGAATAGAATTGTCACAGGAGTGTCCTGTTTTAAGATTCGATTCTCAGGAGGAGTAGGCACTGGCCTAAATTTGCATTTCCAGGAACAGGTTTGTAATGTTTGTTTGTTGAAAAGGATACAGCAAACCTGGTCATTGTAGTCTACAGAGAAATCACTGCTTCATTGTAGTGAACTAAAAATTACACATGAAATTTCTAGAACAGGGACAAGGGACCAAAATATGCAAGCTGGTTAAATAGAAAAAACTACTTGTTGGGGGAAACTTCCAGCATTAACTACACATTGAGAAACCCTGTGTGGCACAGTCTGCAGTCTTCATTTTCATGAACAGTTAGTATAAAGACCTTCTGGAGATCTTTCCAGTTCCATCTGGTCTGGGTATGAATATTGAAGGAAGGTGACATCTTGCTTTCTATTCTGCTCCACCATTTCTAGGTACTTCTTTCCATAAACAGGTTGTCTTTTGAGAATTCTCTGTGTGTGAGTATCTTTTCTATTAATCAAAATGAAATTCTAGTCATAGCTTATTAATAAAAAAGTTTGAAAAGGTTTGGATTTTCTTAATTTTCTAATCACAAATTAGATGAACCTCTCTACTTGCTTTTCTTTCTTCCCCTACCTTTTGTCAGATTTTTTTTTTCTCCTTAGTGACATTGCGGTATTCCTGTCAGGAAGTAAGTATATGTGTATGCATGTATGCATGTGTATAAATACAAGATTTCATGCATACTGTACTGCAAAATAATGTGTCATCCCCAAGAAGTAGTTTGATCTGAATTGACCTAACTTTGTAGTGCATTGCTGTTTCTTCCAACATGGGCTACAATAATATTTAGAGTGAAACAAACTGTTGAAGCCGTCCAGAAGTTCTCTGAGCCCCCTTGTGATTGTGTCATGGTTCCTGCTTGACAGCTCTGCAGGGCGGCAAGGTCTGTGTCAGCCAACCAGCACTAAAAATGTTACGCCACATGAATGGCCAGTGGTACATCAATCACCACTGGTACAACTCACCACACAGATGTATTATTAATCATCGTCCACATATTCTGAACACTGACTTGATTATTCAGATACAGGAGTATAAATTCTGGGGTACATTCAGGTTTGAATACAAAGATGTCAGTATGGCAAAGCAGCATTTTCTTGCCTTAAAGATCTCTGTTCAGCAGCAATAGCATCTTCTGACAGCAATCTTTTAGGTCTACCTTTTTGTTACAGTAACAGGTACTCCTTGCTGTCACTGATTTTAACTATGAAGGTATAGCCTTCATGGATATGGTTTCTGTTGAACACACTATGTGATTGTGTACAAAGCCTTTAATACCCTTTTCATGTCCATAAGACATGCTAGTTTTTATTTTGTAACTAAAATAGTAAAGGCATAAGAGAAGCTTAAATAAAATGAGAACCACCCCCCAAACAATTAAATGGGTTCTGAAGCCCATACTAAAAAGTAAATAGCTTTGCCAGCATGGTAAGTAGCAGTCCTGTGTCATGTTGTGGAAAAACTGGGACCTTTTCTCACTATGACTCACAGCTCTGTATTACTATGCTGAAAGTAATGCTTCACAATTGTACTATTCCAAAGAACAGCACTTCTAGAGATAAAATTAAAAAATCTCAGTAGAAATTTAAAGTGCTCTTTCTTCTCTGCAGTCGGACCCCACAAGAGATTTCAGTGTATTTATAGCACGGTTTTCGTAATTTTCAGTGTTTGTGGTTAAATTTATCATGGCCAACTGAAGATAAGTAATATGTAAGTATAATTTTTAAAATTCCTGCTCCCAAATCCTGATGCATATCTAAATTTGCTATTTGATTGTCCATGCTGTTAAATACTTCAAATACTGTATTTTAAATTAGTTTTGTCTTTTTGTTTTATAGCAAGACATCAAAATCTTATAAAATTTTATGAACAATGCCTATAACTACAGAAAATCTTCAGTGCACAGAGATGGCATTTGTATTTTCTTCATGTTTCAGATAATCTTTGTGTCTGACTTCCCCATACCTAAAACGGAAATACTGATGCTTCTCTTCCTCTAAAGTGCATTGATACTGCTGATGGAAAGCACTATGTGAAAGCTTGATATTAGTGTCATTATGTCCTCATAAGTCATGGAAGGCACCATCAGTTTTATTACTGGGTGATACTTTGCTTCACTCAAGAGAACACTGTAGTCAGGATTTTATTCACATATATTTCTACAGCAGATAATATCAGCCTACTTTGAATAAGATTATTTTTTAAAACTTAATCAGACTAAGAAAAAATATATTGACTTCCCTGTGTCAGTAGTTACTGTAAGTTTAAAATTTGTTAATACTGCTTAGGGAAAAAAAGTTAGTACTAATGCGTTAGATGCATTCATGGTAGTATAAGCTACTTACTGTACATCACTTTGGTTTTCTGCAGGTGGAAGTTTAGAAATCTTAGGTCATTTCTCCACTGGTACATTTTGTCACCTTAAGAAGTTTTCCAATATGCTTAGAATTTTGATTAATTTGCTGGCTTTTGTTCATTCATGCATCTCTGATAGATTGGGGCTGAGCCACATTTTTTCATCTGAGTTGTCTTCATGCTTTTGGGTGTTTGACACTTGAATTCTATGAATGACTCCACCTGGTTGACAAGGACAGTAAGTTCACAGCTTCAGTGTATGTAGTTTTTGTATGCAAATTTCTTAGCTATTTGCTAGATTTCAGTAACAGGTAATTTTAAAAAAAATCAGGTTCCTATTGCTTTTTTTTTTTTTTTTTTTTGCATCTTTTGCCTTATGTAGATAAATTATGCTGATTCAATAATCAAAAAATCTACAGTAACAACCCTATCAATGAAAGTTACTGAATAAGCACTAAATAAAGTCATTTTGTTCATTGCTAATAGTAAACATTGAGGGTAAGACTGACTGCTTTTTTTAGTTCACCTTTTTGTTAAAACAGATAAAGGTTATTTTCATCTCTAGCATTTGCTGGCTGGTCACTGTGTTCCATGTCAGAGGGAGCCTTGAATAATCTCTTTGAAGGCAGTATTGAGGCAGAGAATTAGCATTCTCTCCAGCCAGACTCCACTGCACACAGGTTGGTTTCTCATTTGTCCTGGCAGTGTTTTCATTAGGTCAGCTGAAAAACTGCCCTTGTCTCCTTCAGAATGCAAAATAAGTAGGGAATACAGCAAAATGAAATTACAGAAATAAACATTAGATAATGTCAGTTAACCATAAAAGCACTGATATTTAATCTTACACAAATTGTAATAATTTGCTTGAGCATACAAAAAGCAAAACCACAGATATTTCATACTGGAGTTACAGTTTGCCTTCTTTTTGTGAACTGTAGAAAATAAGGATGAGTTCTCTATATGCAGTGAGATTAGGCAGCAAACTAGATGAGGAAGAGAAAAGATTTATCACATCTCTTGACTCTCTCCATCCCTCCAAACTTGCTACTAACACAGCTGGATTTGGAAACAGGGAAGTTCGACAGAAATTTGATAGGATTATGCATAAAATTAATTTATAAAGCTGTAGTGGTTCCTGGCACAACAGTAGTTAAACTTCCATTGCAAAAAACTAACTTCAGTCTTATGTTTCCTATAAAACAACAAAGCTACAATTCTGTAGGCTTTTTCTGTAATTACCTCCCCCCAGTACAATATGGAGAACGTTGTAAAAATGTGTCTCTCTGCTAATATCCTTATTTAGCCAATCTGCACTTAAAGAGTTCAGTTAAAATATGCTGTTTCATTTATATTGTTAGGAATATTTTGATTTGAAAATAAATACTGTACATGCAGGAAAAAAGTACACAGAAACATAAGAACAGATGACCAAGGAAGATCAGATAACATAAAAAATTAACAGTGTGTTCCAATTTACATAGGAACAATTCTTTTAAATTTAGTTTGTCTTATTATAAAGCTGGTCCTTCCAATACTACCTGAGTTGTTACTTTAAATAAAACAATTCCTAGCTAGAAATTCAATAAAATAATGTTTTTTCCATTTTTGTCTGAAAAAAATTCATCTTGGTATAGTCTGTGCCTTAAACCTGTTCAAACAAAACTAGATTTCTACCACAGGCTGGATTTTAATAATATAAATACTTCAGACTTCTAAATTACATAAATAGAGCAGGCAGTTGTCAGACTTGAAAATAACTTTTACATTCAGCTGGTGGATAGGAAGCAGTTTATTTTGGGTTACGCAATTCCCGTAATGAGAAAAAATTACTATTTTGCTGTCTTATTTTTATATTGCTGATCAATTCTCTTTGCACAGTAAAGATACAGTTCTGTTTCAGATTTACGATAGGATTTGATCAGTCTCTTCAAGACCAAAGAGAAAATTTCTTTTACTCTACTATTTCATTCTTGGGAATCAGCTGCATGGTTTAATACTCTTGCCCTTTTTTTAGCCACAGATTTTGGTTTGGTATCAAAACAAAACAGATGCCTCAGAAGTGTAAGAGTCAGTGTTTGAGACTGGAAATGCACCTGGCTTGGCAAAACGCTTGGCAATTGCTGCCAACTAGATCTGCCCCAGGTGTGATAGCAGCACAGGAAATGGGGACCTAGAATTGCCAGGAAGACCCTACCTTCTTCCATGCCTCATAACAGAAACAGCAGTGACAGAGATAGTCCATTTTTATTTAGAAAAAGCTGTCTCAAGGAGCTGTAGAATTTGCTGGTGCGGTGCTGCTATGGAGTGAAACTCAAGCATGCTTTGCTCTTCTTGGCAAGGGTCTGTGTGTGCTTAGGTCTAAGTATGTGCTTGCCTTTTCCTCCTCTCTGGGGAAGTAAGTTGTCTCCTGTGTACAAAAAGGTGAAGAATTCATAATATTACTATAATAAAATATGTCTGATCATACGTTTTAAATAAACTGCTCGTAAGATACCAGAGGCTTTGCATTTAAGAACAGTCTATTCTAAAGCCTGCTGGCTTCTCCATCTCATTTATCAGGCAAGAATTGCCAGCTCGAGTTTCGGGGGAGGCAGACTCCAGGGCCTGCCATCAGCAGCCATTTTTGATACTTTGTTAATTAAAGCCTGGTAATTCCAGCATTGTCACTTGGTTGTCACCAAAGAAATGATTGCACTATCAGTTACAAAGGAAAACCTCCTGAATAAAGGCTGTTGTTATCTGGAATAAGAAAGAAATTTGGTGGTCATTGTACCTTTTCATCAGAAATTACTGCTTACACCTCCCTGATGTCTCTAAAGGACAAGTTATTGTAAAGAATTTTTGCACCACATTAATATTGAAGAGAATCTTTGGTTTTTTTTCAAGCCAAGTCATTGAGCTTGATGCTTACAGGTCTTGTCAAAGAGTATGTTTGACTGCAAGTCATGTTCCAGACTCTGGCATTTGTGATTGCTAAGACCAGTAAACAATCAAATAGTCCAGCTACATAGGGAAGATTGAAACAGGACTGAAAAAATGGTGTGAGATACGAATTCACAAAGAGCTTACAGAATGCCTCACTTGTTTTTCTTCAGGCAGCCAATAACGAAATACTACTTTTAAAGCCTCATATGAAAAGAAAAGGAAATAAATTTCATGGTATGCAATTGTGCGTGTGTGTATGCATTTTCAGGTTTAGTATTTCAGGTTTAGTGATGCCTGGTTATCATGCTTGTAGGGTTTTTTCCTTTTGAAAACATAGTCTTCAGTGTGTTATGTAGATTATAGAAATATCATGTGGATGCTGAGTGAAATTCAAATACTACAGCACTACATTCCCAAGATTCATACAGCTGTCTGGGCTGCTATGTATAATTTGACTAATTTTTCTTCTCATTTTTCGTCTCATATTTCTCTTTTCAGTTTTGTTTGATATGTTAAAGCCATGTGAGATAGCATGGTGTCATTTATATTTGCACTCTGCACGGTCCAATTTTTTCTTGCCTATTTTGCATCTTTCTCTGTGTATGCTAGCCTTGTTCAAGCACCTAACATCTAGTTGCTTTTAAAGGAAGAGGATGGTTTGCAGAAATGCACCCCAACATGTTTGTGTGCCCTCTTTTTTAGTTGTGCATGCTTCCAGTCTGTTCTCCAGTGCACTTGGGAAGAGTCAAGTCTCAGTGAGAGAAATACTGTCCATTTTAAGGCATAACTGGAGTAAATGGTATTCTGAAAATAATGCCCTATATGGTATTTAAATAAGCTGTTTTTTCTAAAATGCAATAAAAATTACTGAAAATAAAGCAAAATATGGATACTAAATAATAACAACTTCATGATGTCATATGAGAAGGTAGGAAAATGGAAGTGGTCGCAATCCTGAGACTCTTGACTTAATAAGAATAACTTTTCTTACTAAGAGAGATTCTAAACTTTTGGTTTGCCATAATTTACTATTTTTATTTTTACAAAACCAACATCAAGAATATTTTAATATAGTTCTTGTAATATATCTGGTTCATTTTAGAGCTTTACTAATCACTTTGGGACGTGTCATTGTAAGAATTACCTGATGATGAGGGCAGTAGGCTGTGAATGCAGATATGGTGCTGATGCCACTTGCACTGCTGTCTTGGTGTGTAACTTCAGGCTGTTTAGTTCAGTTCCCTTTCTATGTATATCACTTCCTGTGTATGTGAGTAAAGATAATAATAGTTTATGACACACAGTAGATAAGGTATGTGCTGATTATTCCTTACTTGAAGACCAAGTTAAGGTTTAAAACAATGACCATTGTATGTTGTGTAGTTATAATCTGTGTATACTGACCAGATGCCCATCAGGATGAGGGTGTAAACTACTGTTCAGAGATGACCTTGTGACAGTCATCTGCAGTGGAACACCAGGAGATACTATTTACATTGTCCAGGTAAATCAGCCCCTTTGAGAAACAGTGTACCTAGGTTAGCTTGGCATGGTGCTATGGGTTCGAGCTATTGTATCTGTGCCTTCTGCACTGAGATAGACACTCACAGATCTGTAGTAGCTGGGGAGAGCTAGCAGGACTGGCACAGACAATGCTGCACCCCGACATTTTTATTTACTCCTGAGACACTGCTAGATCCTGGTTCACATCTGAAGGAACAGTTGAGTTAGGCTGCCTGTGTTTGGCAGTCTGTTCAGTGTACGAATCAATCTGGGTGGCACGACCGTGCTTTTCTGTTAGAGTATCATACAGGACCTTGGATACTGTGCTAGGTGATTCATCTGTCCTCTGAACTACACGTTGTAGTAGATGGCTGTAGGCACCATGGCAAGCGATGTGGAAATGATCCCTGCTATACTGGTCTTATGGTGCACGGGTGGTGGCAGAGGAGGTAGGTTGGAGGGGCTGGGATGAGGAAGAAAGATATGAGTTGTCAAATGTGATGCCAGATCTTCCCATAGACTGTACTGAATATCCTAGGGAGATGACATATACCATGAATGTATAAAAAGAGAGAAAATAAATTTGTGAAGTAGAGAATTAAAGTGGACACTGGAGGACCAAGGAATCTAAAGTAAATGGTGCTTGTAGCACAGAAGGAATCATTTTAAAAGCAGTCTTGATTTATGCTGCCTATCTTTCTTTTCTGCTACTTTATTATTGTTAAATACAATACAAAATTAATCACATATTTATAATGTTTCTTGTCCTTAAAGTGTACATTCTGCACAATGAATTGAAAGACACATATTTTTAAAAGGGTGCACTGATATCAGTTCTCAATTATTACTTCCCCAGTGAAGGCCAGAATCACTCATTTCTAGAGATACAATTTGAATAAATACAGCTGGGAATATGGAAGATAAGTACAAGTATCAAGAATGAGCATGTAAGCAGGCAGGAGAGGAATACATTTCAGATGTCTGTCTTGAAGATGTGAAATAAAGTGGGCATTCTCAACTGCATTATGTACCTGTGGTAATATCAAATAACTCAGCAGTGTCCTTTTTAAAAGATCACTTCTGCACTGCTAAGTTCAATAAGATAAAAGTATTCTCCATGAGTCACTGTTCTGACAACTCTGTCAGAAACATGCATCCTAAGAATGAGTGTGAGCATATTAGGTATAATACATTAAAGACATATACATTCTTATGTAAGCTTATGTTTGTTACCATATGCAGTTGTCTTCAGCAATCTTTGTAATGAAATCTTGTAACCCACTTTATCCTGCAATTGCACCCCAGCTTGTTCTGGCCCTGGTGAAGACAAAAAGTACCTGCCATGATTTCCGTTCCATCCTCACAGTCCTGGCAGATGGACTTTAAAGCTGAACAGGGCTGGAAACAAGACATTTTATCTTAAATTATGCAAACCAGACATTTTCCCATGGTTTTTCAGAATTCACAAATTCAGTTAACCGTGGCTAATCACTCTTTAGCGCTGATGATGCTTAGAGTATTTTGTACACCTTAACAACATAAAAAGTGTGCCCTGTGCCCTCTTTCAATGCTCTGGCCTCAGCAGACAACCCAGGTGTGTAACTGTATAGTGCAGGTAGCGTGCAACAGGGCATTCTTGGAGGCATCTTGGTTTGAGTGCGAGCTGCTGCATTGCATGAACTCTCTACCTCTTACAAGTAGGATGCTGTTCTCTAGACACAGTGACACAAGATCCTTGTAGAGCCTTGTAGAAGGCTTTATGTTGTAACAGATATTTGTTAGTTTAAAAAGATTATGCTTTAGTAAGGAACATAACAAAACACTGTTGCTCCTTGGAAGGCTTTTCTTCAGTTAGTCTTCTCATAAATTTCATTTGCTGTCCTTTTTTTTAATAAAAACCCCTTTTATAACCAAATTGACAGGCATTGTTTTTAGATTGTGTTGTTAGAATGAAAAATATAGTATTTAATTTGGTGAACAATGAGAAGTAAAAGCACATTAATGAATGACACGTGATGCAGGCCTGATGTGTTCTCTCCTGTCTTCCTCCACTAGGGTCTTTTTTAGCAAAAATGTCTGATAACTGTCACATTTTTTACTATGTAGAATCTCATTCTCCGATAAATTGTACATTGGAGTTTTAATTGAAAATATGGGAAAAAAAAAGACGGATGTTAAACTATAGCTTGGCTTTTTAAACCAACGTAGGTTTCCTCTGCCTTACTAGAGGACAATAAAATCAATGAGAGGGGAAATAAATCTTTCATTTCAGAACGAAAATATGTACACAGGCAAATTGCCTAAAATGTTTTTGCTGTTAAAGGGCATATGATGGTTAATCCTGGAGCCATGACCAGCCTGTGAATTCCACCAGGTCGTACAGTTCACTGTAGGTGAGAAACTGATGGTCTGAAGTGTAATAAGCTGATGATTCTTTCTGTCCTTCTTACCTCTCTAAAACTTGTTGTGCTTTGTTAAAATGATGTCATGGTCCAGTGGATTTCATTTTTATCTATGCATTCGTTTCCAGTGACAACGAGGATATAAGCATTATTTTAATCTTGTAATTTCAAAGTATTTAATATCAATGGAGGAAAAATAAATCTTCTCTTACTCACATTTTCATTGCTGTAGGCTCTGGTGTAGTTGTGCTGTGATAGAACTGTCATAAAACTGCCAGAACCAGACCTGCAGTTCAGCCTGTTGGTGTGTATAATGTGTATTTTGTCAGGGTTTATTTTGGCAATGTTGTCAATAGCCTGCTATGAAAAAACTTGTGGTAGCTGAAGCACAGGATAAATGTAGGCGGGATGGAGTAGCACGTGCTGCTCTAAAGAGCCATCGGAAATAGTTCAGAAACCAAAGAATTTGACCACACTTTGATGTGAAAAGGGAGTGGAGAAAGAAGGACTTTAATCCCTCAAGCGTGATTCAGCATCCCTGTGGTCTGTGTTTAGCATAATTTGGGACTTGGCACCATGTGTGTGTCTCTCGGTTACAGAACAGGCTGGTTGCCAGTGTCAGGAAAAATCAGTATAATCCTCCTTGTGGGGAGGCACCTGCACTCTAGAGCAGAGGGTCCCATACAGTGTCTGCTACACTTCTGTGCAAAGCTGCACCTCCTGGTGTCATCAGCCCTCCTTCCTCTCCACATGCTAGAAAGGATTTTGAAATGTGGTTACTGCCTGGGGGCTTTATAAGCCCTTCTTGCCATGTCCTAAGTTCATTCACATTAGTTCATTTACTGCACACTCGAGTTTTTATTGAATTATTGAGATTCTATGTGAGTGAAAGTCTCTCTACAAGGGGAGATACTGTGCTGTGAACATCTGCTGAAAGCTAGGCTTTGTGATGTATGCCAGAGTCCTGGGAGTTCTTCAACTGGGGATTGTTTGGAAAAGCAGCTGTTGAACAAAAAAATAAATGAAACTTCAGCATTTGTCAACTCATGTCTGTCGAAATTCAGTGATGGATAGTGCATTATTATTTAGAACATCGACAGTTCCTTTTAACAATTAATATTGTTCTGTTCTGACTGTATTCTTTTTACTATTTATTCCCTGCATTCATGGGAGTTTTTTGCAAGGTAATGTGTGGTCTGAAATAAGAAACTTTTCTTCAGCAATCTGCAAACTGATGAAGCAGTCAAAGAAGATACAGAGCAATCAGTTTTGTAGAAAATACTGAAAGAAAATTACATTCTCAGTCTCTAGAGATAAGTACGCATCTGTATTTTCCTTTGCCTTAAAAGACGTTACAAGGTGACAGGAGATATTACTGCTCCTTTAATAAAAATGCTGTTGAAAAGTACTGGTGAGCTTCCTCCTAGGAATTGCTTTCTCCACTTGGCTTTCAGTGATGCTACACCAACCAGTTTATTTCAAAGGCCTGCATAATACAAACAAAACACCCAGCCAAATATACCACAAATTGATAGGAAGGTATCAATTTGATAACCACAAATAGATAGGATTTTTAAAGTAGAAGTTACAGTTACAGGCAGTTTTTACTGACTTTATATTGCCATTGTCTCTAACTCAGGAAAGAAATAGCTTCTTTTATAATTTCTGGAAAATATTCACGAAAAGGTGCAGGGTTAGTATCTGAGAAAAATATAATAGTTTCCTGTCCTTCAGCTGGAAGATACAGTAGAAGATTTTTGTTGCCCATAGTGGAAGATATTGCTTGCAAAGTAAATAGCAGCAGAAGTAAAACAAAACAAAAAAACCTCATGAAAATGGATGTTTTCCCAGTCTGTTTTTCAAGGAGTAAAATGGAAATAAGTACAGAAATATTTCTAACCAAGACTTAACGGCTTTATCTTCTGATTCTCTTTTAGCTGAGGAAAAGTAAGTTTTATTTTTTATTCAATTCAAATTCTAAGGATCCTAATTAAAATTCTTTGAGCAGAAACAGTTCTACTTGTCTATATTTAAACTGTGGGAGGGGTTAAAATGCAGACTGTTAGGCATCTCTTGGATGGCCAAGAAATTGCAATTAAAAGGTGTGAGAAATAATTTAGCATGTATTGGGGAAGTCTGCAAGAACAATTTTTATAAATTTCTATAAAACACAGGAGACTTTATATACAATTTTATGAAGGTTCAAATTGGCAGCTAAGCTAGTTAAGCACTCTTCATTTAGAGCATCCAAAAAGATAGTGCTGCAAAGCTTTATGTTATTCCTCAGTGTTCATGGATGCTTTCAGCTGTTTAGTTGGCTCTGTCAAAAGTGTAGTACAGTTCAATTCCCATCTACAGTTACAGTCTCAAGGGGGATTTTCAAGACAGTCCTTCATATAAGCAGTGAGGTGAAGGAATAAAAAGAAATTTTGAGAGTAAAACAACTTTAGAAAAATCTTCAGATATTTTATCAATTCCAAATCACTCATGATAAACATTGGGAATTCTCATTTGAGGCAGAATGAATTTTGGGTCAAGCACCCAAAGGGTATGGCTTTAGGCAACAGCAACATTGGCTACTTTTGGTGCGCTCACCTTAGCTGATTATTCAGGCCAAATAGTATGGCATTGTAGGCAACCAACTGGTTTTTAGGGGAGAAAAAATGGAAAAGGAATTATGGAGACCCCTAATAATTCTTAAAAGGATGGGCAGTCTTGAATATAGCTATCAAAGGCAGCTGTGGCTTATCAGGCCTGCATAGCTATGAATCACCACTGACCCTGCCAGACTTAGAACCACTTCGTTCTCTCTGTACAATTAAGAGGAGGCACACCTTGATTTTTCCAGGAATCAGCATGTACTTGGCCTGCTTCATTTCCTGATATTCCTTCCATCTTCTCTCAAACTGTTCAAAATGTTGAGTAGAACAATACAAAATCAGCTCTCTTTTACAGCTTTAGACAGTAGACTGCCTGGAATATCTTGTCTGTTACTTGAGCTTACCTAGTATCAAAACAAAGCTAAAATACCTAACTTTGGAATATCAGTTTCCTACCCAGGTAACAGGCTACACAGCAGATAAAAAGTAAAAGTAAAAACCATAATTTTGAAATATCTTTAGTTTTGAAAGATGAAATTTAAGGATGCTGATGTTGCAGGGCCAATGACAACAGGATTCTAACCATACGGGAGTGAGAGTTCATGAAATGTTAATACTTTCCTTGACTTTTCTTGGATGACATTGCATATGCAGAACTGAGCTCTAGATTTTGTGATATGTCGGTTAAACTGAATGTAGCATTTTAGTTCCTTGCTGTATTTTTTGCTGGTTCCCAGCTGTCCTAGAACCTTATTTATTTGAATAGACTTAACTGTGAAAATAAAATCTAATAAAAGCCTTCCCAGTTTGATTATGCCCTACTTTTAGCAATGAATTTGTCACCATGTCCATCTGAATTGTGGCAAGTTTTTGCTCCTATTTGTTTTCTACTAAATTTAGCTTTCTTGGCAGTTATTTATGTGAATTTCAGAAATGTAGTTTGCTTGCTAGGGAACACTGTGGTCTAGCAAAATGAGTTTCTGGTCAGGATTCTCTTAAAACCGTCATGGACAGACACAGGAGTTGGGCAGTTTTTTTCCCTCCCTCATTTTCCAAGCTATGAGAAAGAAAAAGCACAGCAGAAATTAGATTTGAGAAAAACATGATCTGCTCAGTTGGATTGTTAAGGCTTCCTTAATAAAATAAAATTAAATTAAATTTAAAAAAAAAACAATTGAAGAACAAGCAGATTGGAGCACTCAGGCAAATGGAAACAAGCCTTTTGGGAGAGGTTTTAATAAAAAATATATAATTATGGGAAGAAGACCAGGAAAGAAAATGAAAAGCATTTCTTAAACAACCAGTCCTAAAAATAAGTAAGCAAAGAATGTAAACCATCTGTACAGATCTTGCAGTGTTTTTCCTGTAGCAGGCACTTTCTTAATACTTTGTAAACCGTTTTGATCTTCCAGAAGCTCCCAACCACATAAAGTCGTCATCATCTGCATTTGTGGTTTATCCTCCTCTACCACTCCTCCACTTCCCTCCTAGGGAATGTGTAGCATAGAGGATAAATCCCCTTCAAAAAACTTTTCGTTTATTGACTCAAAAAGTTGTTACATCCTGAAACTCTTTCTCTAATTGGAAAACATTTCAAAATTTGCACCTTTTTTTTTCCCCATCATATGAGTTATTTTTGAGAATTACAATGTAAATAAAACATGAGAAATTAATTTCTCAGCTAGTAATGAGAGATCTGAAATAGATTGGACGAACCAGTTCCTACTTGCAATAAAAAATGGTATTCTGGCTGTGGGGAAGATTTCTTCCCGCATATCACTTGTGTAAAGCAGTCCCAGTGTGAATAATGTTTCATAACACATTGAAGAAATTCACTTAGTTTTTGGGAAAGAAAAGCATGTTTCAAAGTCCATTAATCTCTAGAACATGGGACATTTATAATGTTCTTTTCTAATGCTTCTTTTGACTTTTAGCCTTCTAGCTTGTGCAATATAGTCAGTATTCATAAGCCATCCATTCAGGCCAGGCCAAAGCTTCCATGAGGCACGAAAGTTCACTAGGTATGGTTCAGCCAGTTGTGAGGCACAACTTAACATTGACACAAACAGAATTTGAGTTTGACAGGGGTGTAAACAGAGATATGTTGTCTTTTGGTGGTGTTAAAAAGCAGATTATATCTTCTTTCAAGTTGTGTCTTATGTAACCTTTGATTTTGAAGCTTAGTCTTGGTATGTAAACATGCAGCCGCTGTATGTGTGCTCCTGAGAGGATAAAAGCAAACAATAAATCAAATCTTGATTTTGCAAGTCATATAATCCATCATATTTGGTTTATACAAACATATGCTCCCTACTTTCAAGGGACCATGTCGGGGAGGGCAAGGTTCAAAGCACCATGCTTGAGAGAGCAAGAGTTTCCTAAGCAGTGCACATCTTTTCTTGAAATACTTTTGTAATACGCAACCATGAATGACCTTCTCTAAGTTTATATTATAAAGGGAAACCCAGGACGATGTGGACACTGTTGAGATGGTACAGTTAGTGTAGGTTGTTTTATCCAGTTTGATCAGTAGAAATTCTAACAGTGATTTCAGTCAGAGCAGAATATGGCTATTATTTTACAAAGTCTTATCGAGCCCAGATGGAAGAAGTGATTTATTTATATATTGGCACAGGCTTTCTAGAAATAACTACAAAGTAAGAGAGAACCTTGTAACTTAAACATAGCATCACATAATGAAATCAACATTTATTTTTCCTAATTCTTATTTTTTATGAGATATAAGCATCAGAAGACTTTTGGAGACTTGTTAGAGCCATAGAAAGGTATTTGAATATCTGTATCAAAGACTGGAATAGGGGCAAAGGATTTCGTTTTCTCCCTGTCAAGGAGAATCAGTAAGATCTGATCTCAGAGGTAGGAGGGAATTGGTGCAGTGAAAGGAACTGACTTAACAATCTCTTCTGCAAAAGAGGAGATGCATTTAGTCAGTCTGATGTTCTCCTAAGGTGCAGGTGAAGGACAGTCCAGGAGAGCGCCTTTCTTGGCAGGTGCTGCAGAAGCCATTCAGTCCATAGTGGTAGTGAGTCCCATGACTCTCAGGACAAGACAGAGCAGCAAACGTGTCCTCTCTTAAATGGGAGGCTGCAATCCACTGTTGACTTGTCTGTTTTCCCTCCTTTCTTCTGACATAAGGGTAAGGTTTTTTTGGGATGTGGGTCCTTTTTTATCAAAAATTAATATTCATCAGTGATTTATTGCTTGTTCCTTGTAATTTTTATTATCTTATCCTTACTAAGAGGAGAAGGGATGCAAAGCAAAGCAAAGGTAAATATTCTTGTCTTAACCTGGTTGTGATCAGGGAGTTCTCTGGGGTTCAAAGGGGCTTTCTTTCCTCAGATGGGCACTCATGGTGCTGTGAGCAAAGTAGTGGTTATCAGTGGCTGTCTACAAAGTAAAACAGATGAGACAGAGGACAAAATCAGACTGGTAATTAATTGTGGTTAATTGGTATAATTCATTAGTGTGTTT
The DNA here is from genome assembly GCA_013397935.1 of Dasyornis broadbenti. Taxonomy (NCBI): domain Eukaryota; kingdom Metazoa; phylum Chordata; class Aves; order Passeriformes; family Dasyornithidae; genus Dasyornis; species Dasyornis broadbenti. Next base: position 4,412,916 of record VZRN01004857.1, read on the forward strand.
CTGAAAGCAGTCACAGGATGTCTCCCTTGTGAGGGATGAGAGTGAACTAGAAGCTAAATATTCTTTCATTGTAATTCTTTGTAAGAATTTTCTTAACGTTTCATGAAACACAGGCTAGAAAATATCCACCTATTATCAGAGTAGCAGACACTTTATGTGTACACACAAACAAGTTACTGCACTACTCTGTGTCTTCCTCTCCACCTATCATTTGCCTGCCTTGGTTTCCTCTTACTGAAATCTGCAGTGACTGGGCCTTACACTTTGAAATGGCTCAGGCTGTACTGGATCCAAGTTTCATGACTCTCTTGCAGCTGCAGCAATGGAGTTTCAGAAGTCAATGTGTGGATAGGAGGAAACACCTCACCTCCTGTCATGCACTGGGCAGAGCGTGCAGCAGACACACAGTGTGGCACCATTTGCAAGCACAGGAGAAACATGACTGCTGGAGCTGTGCTTACTGTTCAAACAGCTGCTCTGCATCTTCTGCATCTGGTGAAAAAACCCCACAGGCTAGGTGGAAGCATCCTACAGGCTGAGCCGTGTTGTGCTGTGTGACATGATACAGATAACAGAGCCTCAGTCTGGATTCTGTGATCTGACATAATATACATAATGTTAATCAGGAAAGCTCTTGCTGTGCTTTCCTAACCGTCCTAATCTCATTTTTCGTTACACAGGCTCATTTATATCCCTGAGACCTTATCTTAGTTTTCTTCCCTGTCAGGTGATGTCATCCAAAATCCTAAAATTCACTGGTTTATTTACTTGTGCCAGTGGAGAAATCTGTTTATTATGAACTGTAGAGATGGAAAACATATGATAAGAACTTCAGCACAGTTATTCTCCCCCAGTAACTGTTCTGTATTTAAGGCAATAGTGCTTATATTGTCATCCTTGTCACTCCCCTCCAGTCTGGGGAAATTTTAACTGTGGCTGAGAGCTCTGCAGAAAAAGATAATGTGTGTTCCATCCACTTTTCCTTTCCACCTATACTCTCTCAAACTCTCTTGCCTTCCTTTGAGGTAGTCAGGTATAAAAGTATATAGTTCTATCTAGTTTGTCTTGGGGCACAGGTCAGTCTCTTCAGCAGGTACTTATTCAGGATCTTGCATATTTTATTATGAAGCTAATCATAAGTCGAGATCTATATACCATAATATTAAGATACATATTTTGATGTTTTTACTGTATTGGTTTGGAAGGGAGATGACTCCCTGGTAGTATAACACATTCTCTAATGGATTCAAGAAGTCCTGTGAGGCTCTGGTCTCACTGCATGCCTAATAGATGGGTAGGTTTCTAACTTTCAGCTTTTAAGCCTAGGAGGCAGGCTTAATAGAAAAATGAGGAGATGGACTTCTAGGCATGATGTTGTAAACAGAGTTAGCATTTTCAGAGTCTAGAATGCCAATTCTGCCAAACCATGTGAAATCATACATATTGATTTTACAGACGAGACTTTGATTAACTGGGCACCAGGATAAAATAATTAAATCATTCGACATAGAATATGAGCTGGTATTTCAGAAATTGGGCAGTAGGAAAAGAAATGATGTGTTTATTACTTTTGACATTTTTAGACTTACAGGAAACATGTTTTGTTTTATGTTTATTTTTAACATCAAAAATGCCTCTATGGAAAGTTAGTTTGATCAGGGAGCATGTAATAGAAGAGAGATGGTTTAAATTTTAATTCAGATTGAATCCAATCCAAGTTATCAATATCTGACTAGAATTAATATCTGAAATTTAGAGGTAGTAGTTGGTGTGACAGGAATTGATGATATAGTTAATTTCTTAATGAAGTGATTTTACATTAAGTAATAGTTTCATTAATTGATTAATTTCAGAGAAGTTTAAAAAAGTGAAAACATTTTGCGTGTTAACCGAAGAGAAGCTGATTTACCCTGGCTATATATAAATGTGAGATTTACATTAGTAGAATGGCAGAAAAACCCATGACATGCTAAGGCTTTCATCAGTATCTAGTTTCCAGAGAAACATTTAAAGAAAAACAAGGTCCTGCATATTGTTTAGCCTCTGTTTAAAGAAATGAGATATAGATGATTGTACTGTGCAATCACTGGTGTTTCTCTGGTAACTTTTGCATGTATTTTGCAATTTCTAATTCAAGCTTGAGGAAAAATGCAATTTCCGATAATAACTGCAACTGGTCCCAGTAAGGAAGAGTGTTCCCTCATGGTTACCTGTTGTGCTGGAAGCACACACACCTGCAGAACTGGCTACACCTTGTTGAGTTCTTAAGCAAGATACATGGCAGTAGGTGATTTACAGAGTGTGGACATCAGTTGTAGGTGCCATGAGATAGTGTGTAATTCTGCAGGGCAAGGGAGGGAGCTGGAAGTCTTATTGAGGCCATGCAGACTGGAGAAGCTGCAGGATTCATGTATCTAAGGCTTCTTCAGTTGTCTGCTCATGCAGCAACTTCACGTTGCTTTATGAGTATTTAAATAAATGCACAGAAAATTTGCTAAATATTTTCTGGTTTACTATGCATAGGTGAATTGTTAAGCAAGATGGAGACACAAGTCAGATATAACAGGATATCTGCTTGCTAGTATAGCTAGAAGTATACATTCTTGTGTCTTGTAAACAGGTACCTTTTCTTCATAAAAATGTCTTAACAGTATTTCACAAATAAAAATGAAGTGCTTTTAATGTATCATGCTTTTAGCAGCTCTCTTCAGAACCATACACAATAAATAAAAACCGATACCCAAATACTTAATTCCCGCTTTTTTTTAGGTTATTTTATTGCACACCATTTAAACACTAGTATGTTTATTTCCTTGTTTCCTTAGGCTTGATACTTGTGGTATTAGTGTTTTGAATATCACATCTGATTTTGTCAGAGAAACAAATTAGTACTTTGAGGATTGCAGAATTATTAGTGCCTTTGTTTTCCAGTTTGAGTTCTTAGACTAAGTAAGTTATTTAGATTCCTGCTACCTGGCAGAAAGTTTAAGGCAATCCTTCTCCAACTCCTACTAAAAATTGTTTGGTTGTTGCCAAGGACCTGATACAATGTCCTTTCTCATTTCATTAGTAGAGCTAAATTCTGTTCTCTTTTTAGTTCTTGAGTCTGCATTGACCAGCTGAAAATCCTGTAATGAAGAATTGGATCATTTTTATAATTGGTGTTCTGCATGATAGAAATAAGGGCAGATGCAACTCTCTGCTCTTCCCAGTAAATCCAGTCCTGTGGAACATACTTTGATGTGGTGACAGTTTTATGTTCTTTGGAGTAGAAATTAATTATTCTTTCTAAACCGGATGAATTAGGACTTAGAAGGTAATGCAGGCTGCCTCTGAAGCCCAGAAGTCAGGAATCAGAAAACTTAAATGATGTATAATATGTAATTTTCCGCAATATTTCTTTCTATTGATTCCAGTGATAATTAAATATGAACCTTTTGGCAGTTCTTGGAACATTTTTATCAAATTCTACAGTGATGGATTGAAGGTCTCCATGTCCAGAAGTGAACAAGGTTGTTAGCATAACTCAGCCTGAGCTGGTTGAATGCACTTTGCTAACATTATTCTCGAGGGTAAAAGGTGATTTTCCTTTTGTGTGCTAGGAGAAATATATTACAGATCTTTGACAACCCTAAATTTGGAGGCCCTTGATAAATTGTTTGAGCTTGGTTCACTCTGACAAACCTTTCTGATTGGATGCTTTTGGTTTCAGTAAATGCTTCTATTGCAGCTATTTTTTCCAATTGTCCCATTATCTTTCAGAGAAAACACAGTAGTGATACAATACATGAAAATGAGGGGGTCAGTAAAGATGATTTTTTCAACTTCCTGATACATTTTGTGTGAAATAGGAAAGCACTTTTCATATCTAGGCTTAACTGGGCTGGCAATTGCTCTGGTCAATGGTGAAGAACATCCTTGGAACTGAATACTGGAAATACCACCCTAAGCAGAAATACTGGAACCTCATTGAAATACCACCTAATTCTTTATAGATGTACCCTTAAATGACTTAAGTGCACAGGGTGATCTCACTTGCCTGGCTGATACTGCTTCTGTGTGAATGAAACTTGTTCACAGGAGTCTGAGTCATTTGCGGTTGGGACCAAACCCCAATGAGAACTATGTCTTGGTTTAACCCCTGCAGGCAAATAAGTACCAACTGCCTGGTAGGATGGGGGAAAGAATCAAGAGCATGAAAGGGAAAACTTATGGGCTGAGATCAGGGAAGCTAATGGGTAAAGCAAAGGTGTGCCCACAAGCAAAGCAAACCAGGGGATTCATTCACCACTTCCCTTGGGCAGGCAGGTGTTCAGCCATCCCCAGGAAAGCAGGGCCCCATCACGGGTAACTGTGACTGTGGAAGACAAAAGCCGTCACTGCAAACAACCCCTTCTGACTTCTTCTTCCCCCAGCTTTATGTGCTGAGAATGACACCACATGGTCTGGGATATCCCTGAGGTCAGTTGGGATCACCTGTCCTGGCTCTGTTCTCTCACAACTTCTTGTGCACCCCCAGCCTTCTCACAAGTGGACTGAGGCGAGAAGCAGAAGAGGCCTCAACTCTGTGTAAGCTCTGCTCAGCAGCAAGTGAAAAATCCCTGTATTATCCTCACTGTTACCAGCACAAATTCAAAACACAGCTCCATACCAGCTACTGTGGAGAAAATTAACTATCCCAGCCAAAATCAGCACAGGCTAGAATAGGGAAACCTCACAATATCTTACGCATCTAATGCTCAAACTATAATGTATAAGCAAAATCTGTGGCTGTCCAAACCTGCTCATTGGATCTCTGAAATCCAGTAACTAAAAGTCTAGTTTTGTCCTTCAGTGTACTGACAATTTAAAGGTACATGAATGTCAGCAAAGTCAGAGCTTGAAAATACCAGTTAACAATAAATAGCTCAAAGGGGATTTCTTGATGTTGAATGTAGAATAAAATTTACTAATTTCTGAATCGTACTGGTTACCATTTAAATATTCCCATATTTTTAGAGAAAATTATTTAATTGCCCAGCTGTCAATAAATGGTATGTAGGTGGTGAGGGTAGCTGTGAAATAGATGATTTTCTTGGTTTTCTGATGTTTTTTCAGCATTAAAATAGTATAGAAATGAGGGGGCTTGCAGTTTAGAGTGGTTCTAACTCGTTCCCTGCTAAGATATTCGGAATACTACATCTCACACTCAGATGATGTTACAAAGACACTTTTAATGTTTTCTAGTGCTGTAGTATGTGGTAGGATGGTAACTCTCATAACTAAAGTTTATGTTATCACATGGTTTCTGGAACACTACAAACAAAACAAACTTGAAGATTCTCTAGAACAAAGCATGGCTTAATCAAAAAGATGAAACTTTGTGTCTTTGTGAAAACCAAGCATATTTGTTTTTCTTTTTTTTTTTTTTTTAACATCTTTTTGTATTTATAGCAACAGAAATTCATACTTACACTTAGCTTGCCACAGGCAGATCTTTTTGGCCTTGCCAGAATCCATTTCTGTCTTGCATAAACAATGGTTTATGAAGGAGATTTTGAACAGAATTTCATATTCTCCAGTGGGTAACATCATTGCCTTAAAGTGATTAGTTCGAGATTTCTTAATACATGGAGGGAATTGCCTGCTGTATTGTTTGTAATAGACAATATACTCTTCAAATGCAAATAGTTTACGTTATTTCAATAATACTTTAATATGTTGGAAATCCTCTTAGCAACACTACAGCTAATTTAGTGGTAGAATGATGATATAAAATGAATGACTTGCTATTGAAAGTGGAGGCAGCATCTGTGTGCTGTTTGTATAGGCTCCGTTTCTGAAGAAAGATTAAATAAGGTCCTAGTCCTGCCTGATTACTTATGTGAATAAAGTTCCTGATATGTAAATTTTTTCAGGATAATAGCCTTTGTAATTTCCCAGGCAGGAGTCATATCTGTCTCTTTGCTTTGTAATACACCTGCAGCATGAATGCATAACTAACAATACTCAATTTTAATTCCTTGCGAAAGCGGTAACTTAAGCTTCAGCCATGAGTTAAAATCAGAGTGAACAGGGAGTAGGCATTGCAGAGTCTCAGCACATTGACAGTGTTCTCTTTCGCTCTGTTGAGCTGACTTGTTTACAGCCTGGGTTTGCAGTGGACTTGCCTGTAGAAGGGCAAGACCTTGGATCTCCACATCTCACGGATGTAGTTGCCCCTGTTTGCAGACCTCAATATCTATTGGAACAGCTTGCAGCCAGTAGAAGATGATGAGATGTTGCCATGATTAACCAAAGCAGTTTTAAAAATGGCTTGAACTCGTCATAACTTGATGGTGGCAGCTAGAAGTGTGGTTTTTTCTGTTGCAGCAGCTCTGCTGAAGGCAGGCAGGGCTCTGGTGCTCAGCCTGGGACTGCAGGGGCTGTGCTCCTGTTATAGGGGCAGAGGCAGTACTGAGCAATATGAGGAGCTAAGGGTTTATCTTTAGCTATAGTCTTAACTTTCTAATCAAAATACAGCTGTTATGTCAGTCCAGCTAAGTGTAGTTATTGATACGGTTAAGACAGACTGTCTAGTATGTGTGCCATTCTCTGGTGTATGCTCACACTTTCACCATCCTTTGAGTCTGCAGCCTGGTGGTGTCAGTACTTCTCAAGGAGAACTGGAGGGGCAGATGAGTGAGGTTATGGTGAGTCAGTAGCACACTGCTGCAAGGACGAGTGGCATGCTAATGGTGGGGGTCCCTTATTGCCCTCTCATAAGTCCATCTGAGAGACATTTTTACAAGCTTTCTAGCATATTTGGCTTACTTGCATTTTCTTAATTGTTTTCCAGTTCCTCATTGTACTTGTTCTTCTGTTTACTGCTGCTAAAACTGGTTTCACCTGACTCACTCCTTTACACTGTGACTTGCATTTTCTGGCTCCTGCCTTTGGTATTTTCCTGTGTCAGTGTTGCACTACCACACTTTGGGGTTTTTTCTGGGATTGTAGGTAGCTCTCTGATTTTCCCATGACCCTAGAGTTAATAGTTAATGAAAGAGCTTTCTGAATACTGGGCTTATGATTACTGGAATATTTTTACACCAGAGCATACCTTCCTGTGAATGCATGTTTTTTCAACTGAATCTAAGCCTGGCCTTCTGTACTTGAGATGAGTTAGGTTAACATCTGAGCTTAAGGAAAGCTGGTGTGACTTCTATAATAGCCTCAGAAAGAGCTAACGTTTTTCCATTTTTCAAGCTTTTTTTTTTTTTTTTTTTTTTTTTTTGGGGGGGAGGGTCTTTTAGGAAANTTTTTTTTTTTTTGGGGTGTGAAGGACTTACAGGAAAGGCCATATGTGTGGGAAGAAGAAAATAAATACTTAAAAGCATTAGGTAAAAATGCAGAGGAAGGCTTTATGGAAGGGGGCAAATTATTGCTAACAGCTTTGACCAAAGTTACTAGAAAAATATCAGATGTCCTTACTGTTCCAAGGCAGAACTGAAATTTTAATGCAATTAAAATCTTGGTACCAAGATAATTTTCTTAGTGTGACAAACTAGCATATTGATTTTTCAGTTGAACCTTAATATCTCTAGATAGGCAACAGCTTTGTGCATCTTTGAAACTTGGAATATCTAAGCTTCTTGACATGCAAAAAAACCAATGCATGATTTTATTTATGCAGGACTCTGCATACTGTATTCCCATCCAGATGCCGTTCTTAAGTAGATCATAGTCATATAAGTGTCTTTCTGATATAAATAAAGTAATTGTCTTTCAGATTGGTAAAGTTCTTACTTTTGCTGTTTCTGGTCCATGGGTGATGTTTTGCTTGACGTAGTCCTCCTATACTGTCCTCCACAATGGACTCATATATATGACAACTACTACAAAAGAGCTTTTCTCTGAGTGGAGGTTAATGTATAATGGCCTTTTTTAATCCTTGCTGGGCACAGCCAGTGCCTGGTGCTGAACTGATGGGTTCTTCTGATTAGCAAAGTCTGAAAGTGGTGTTTTCAAGGTCTCCTTATGATTGCTTAAGCATTATTGAGTTCAGCAGTAATATTTATCCCTCACAGCTCTCTCTCTTGCTTCACAGTGTGCTTCAGGCTGAAGAAGTGAAGATGTTCTAAAATTCTTTGTGTTTTTCTATAAATTTTCATGTACATAGATTCATGCAAATCACTTCATTATCTTTGACAGCCCACTGTGAATGGGAAAAGTGAGGTAAAACTGAAAAAAAAACAACTCTGCCTGTCTTCATTATGTTATGAGCTAAAATTATCAAATCATATTTTCATGACTCCTGATGCAATAGTGTCTGTCCTTGTAAAATGAATACCATCACTTTCCCAGCTAACTCGGTGGCTCAACTTAGGTACCAATAGAATTAGCAGCTGAAAAACTGAGGATTGAGCAAACAACTGAATCTGTTTTTATTCAATTCTAGATACTGCCTCTGGATCTGCAGTGAAACAGAGTCTACCTTATTAGAGGTTGGTGACTTCTATTTTTTCAGCTCTTACATACAATTTTAAAGTAATTATTTATTACCATGTTTAAGTAACAAAGCGAAAGATTATAGCTTCTTAGGAGCAAATAATTAGTCCCATTGCAATGGAAAAAGGGGTTAAAACATTGTTTATTCAGAAGTGTATGCTGAACAAATGCACAGGAGCAGTGTTTTTTGCCCAGAACAATATGATTAGTTTTTAAATGTTAGGTATATTGAATTATAACATTTTAGCATTAGATCTATTGTCTATACTTCTCTGGTTTGAACTGATATTTGATATTTGATATATATATCCATCAGTTCCTATTTGAAGGTTGGAGTAGTCAGTACCCCTGAGATTGTATCTGCCATGTAAGCGACACCAAAGAAGCTTTTTATATGTATACTCTGTATTTTTGTTGTCTCTCCAGAAATGGTCTGTTGGGTTCTGCAATGTCTGTATATTTGAAACATGGAAGGTGGTACCCAGTGATCAGGTTAGAAAGAATAAAGCCCTTCTTTGCTTGGCTCTGCGTGTACACACTGCTGGGCAAGAGGAAGCTCATAGCTCAGTGGTCACTGTATTCACCATACGAAGGTGGACTAACTTTCTTTTGAACTATTCATGTTACACTGCAATAAGCAACATCACATGCCTCTGAGGAAAGGAGTCTGCTGGGATGGACAATTGAAAAAACAGTGGCAACCCAGCTGGGCATAGTGGTTTCTAACCCATCTGGTTGCTGTAGGAATATACTTCTATTTTTATTAGAAGTAGGCAGGCATGACTTCTTCCTCTGAAGATCACTTAAAGATTGCATTAAGTTAATGTATCATTCTATCATTCAAGTAAGAACATGAACAAGAGATGTTTTAATATACAGTTTTAAATGCCCGAAATGAAATCCACTAATCTGTTGTAGAACAGGACCAGAGGAAGTCACAGCTTCTAATGACAAAACAAGATTCCTTAAAGTTATTTAGTACTGGCACGTTTAACTTCTTCATCTTTCACCTTCTGTAACTTCATTAGCTTTCTGCTGCTGGATAAGGAAAACACCAGCTTAGAGTAAGGCTGTATGAGTTTTGTAGGTACCTTTTCTAGCCCAAATCTTTCTGAGAGACTGAACCTTGGTGCCTTTGGCTGATATATTGATAAGCTGTTTGGACCCAAAGGATCTGTGTAATACAAGAAAATGACAGTAATTCTTCTTATTCATTGGGGTTTTGTTCTTTGGGGTTTTTTTGTGAAATAGCTCCATCCATTTCTGTTTCACATACTGCTTCAGTTAATTGTAATTTAACAATTTAAACAAACAAATTATTGTAGATGAGACTTAATTTTTTAGTCATCCTTAGCTGACCTCTCTGACAAATATCCCAAAAATCTCCAGTTTTACTGTTTAATTCATTCTTATAGAGTCAAATATTTATCTGGATCTTTTGTTCATCAATGACATGAGTTTTTGTATATATGACAGTATATACATTATATACTGTGTCATTAATATATATGTATTGTATAGTATGATATGACTGTATTATTCAATGCTAGTGAAATGGAGTACATTTTAGGCATGATTTCAGTCTTTGGACCTTGATTTATCACATAGTTTCTGGAGAGAGCTAACACTTGTATTCAGCTGTTTTTATTTACATTCTATAAAAGTGGTCTCTACATTAACAAAGACATAGGTGCAGCTTATTAATAGTTACTTGTGATTCCAGTTGCCTGATCAGAGTTCTGGAAGTTTGGCAATGCTTTCTGTTTGGATTATGAGTATAGCATCATACCACACTGTATTTGTTCCAGTCCTTACACAGCTGTGCTTAGGCTCTTACTGTGATTCACATATAAGTGAAGCTTCTTATCAGCCACATCTGATGGAGCCAATAGCAGGCCTTGTGGTATGTTTCTCAAACCTTCAGCAATGCATGCTGCTGCAAGCAGATGTTCATAGGAGTTCTTCCCTCTGTGCTTACAAGGGCATCTTTTTTTCGATGGGACAAATATTAATGAGACATCTTTCATTCCTGAAACCTGTTCTGTATCTGAGATGAGATCCATGATATTGTTCACACACTCCTTTTCTGTTTGAGAAAGAGGTTATCCACCCTTGTTGCATTGTTCCTCACACTCAATTTTCCAAGCACATATTATACTTTCCTTAGCAATAAACCCGTAACTGGCATGGCACATGCTGTTGCTCTCATATTAAAGAACTGCTTATTGTTCTGTATGAATGAGCTCATGATTCCTGGAGCAGCTGGATTTACCTGATGCTTTTTGTCTTCATTCAAAATGGCCACAATCTCCTGCTGTTTCTAATTTATTTCTGTCATCAGTAAAGATGAATATTACTTTTATTCTTAGGTTGGGGAAAAAAAAAGCAAAATGAAGGACAAAGGTCCTTACAGAAGTGTGGGAGGTGGAAGTGCAGGAGTGTGCACTTCCCTACATTGACAGATAGCATTGCTTAATCTGCTGCTGGGAGATGGTACCTGCCTGCAAGCTCATCAGGTAGTGCAGTGGGTCTGTGCAGCTGCACTGAGCTGCAGGTCAGGTGTAATGTAATCCAGTACTTTTCCCCAGGGAAGGAAGCAGCTGGGAGTAAGCCACCTGTCTCCTGCACAGCTCTCTCCTGAGCTCCTGGGATGCAGAGAGGGAGCAGGTCAGATGCTAAGCTTATAGCTCTGATCACCATCTTTAGAGAGTACCTGTCATGTAAAATGACAGAGAGGCTGGGGGTAGGGCAGCACAGCTGGAATGCAACACCGCAGCCTCCCATTACTCTCTGACTTTGTGGGGTAAGCCAGTGTTTGTAGGACATGCCAGTTGTTCATGTTTTGTTCAGGACTGGGAGAGATGCTGAGCCATGCTGAGCTGCCACAGAGGAGTGCTCTCTGGTAGGACTCAGCACTGAGGCCAGGGAGAGGGGCAGAAGGTGCCTGTCGTGTGTCTCTCTCTCACTGTCTGTCTCACAGACATGATTCCATGATAGGACCAAGCACGATGACTCTCACCTATTTGAAGAGAAGGCTGAGATGCAAATATATCATTCTTCAGGTATACAGCAGAGGTAATGATGGTGTGTTAACTATTGCATAAGTTGTAACATCTCATCCAGAAAGCTCTTTGAGGTATGCTGTGAGCTAATTGAATGTCCAAAGATTCAAAACTAGTGCTTTTTATATATAGTTGTATTTCTATGAAACAGGGCAACCTCTTCCTCATTGCAGTGCCTCTAAGCATGAATAATTAGATCTGGCTGGATAGAACTGTTACTTCAGATTTATCAACAATCTTGCAGAATTCGTTTTGAGCATTTTCAAATGAGCAGAAACAATTCCAATCAGCATTTCCCTGGAAAGGTCTTGATGGGATAGATGCAGCTGCCTTTTATATTGGAGGAATTATTTTGAAATTACTGAAGTATTTTAAAATGCTCTTGGTGAAGGCCCAAGCAAAGTATAAAGACCAATCTGTTTTCCACATAGTAGATTGTTGTTCAAGAGCTTGTGCCAGCCAGTACAGAGAGTGCAATCATGTCTTATTCCTCTCAAGAGAGATGAATTACTCAACTGCCTTGGCTCCTGCTGCTCCACATTCTTATCCTTGTATTGTTGGAGTGGACTGCTCCTCTTGTGGAGCAGCCCAGCATAACTGACAGAAATGTAAATGTATGACATTGTCTTCTTGATAAAAGATCTTCACCTGTGAGCTGTTTTGGATATGCACCAGTTTTCCCAGCAGTGCAGTTAATTGTGCTTTTGAGATTTTTGTGTTTAAAAGAAAACCAACACTTTTTTTTTTTTTTTCAATAGCACTGTGCACAGCAGTATCTTATAAAACTGCTGCAAATTTGCAGAAATGAGTTATTGATTGATACACTGGTACATTGCAACAGGCCAGGTAACTTATCTTGCCATTTTTCTGTTGAGAAAATTTTGTTTAGGGTTATAATTTACACAGGTGTTTGACATGGGACTGTGAAAAGATGAGGTGTGTCCAACTAACATTGCCTGATTTGATTGTATTTCTGTCTTCAACTAATTTTCTTGTGAAATAGGTAAGACTGTGTGCCTTCAACATTTAATTTTTTTAAAGTTTGTGTTTGCAGCTACATACATACTTCAAAATAGTTACAGCTGCAGTTTCTTAACTTGCCTCAGTACTTTTGCACTCCATTTGGGGTTAGAATGTGACTGGCATGTTACTGACAGGCACCTCCCAAGTGCTACTGCCACTGATGACAAAATCCTTTGACTTTGGTACAACAGTATTGAAGCACATATGCAGCTATTGCAAAGCAGTGAGTCATAATCAAATCAGCAGCAAACACTGAGCATGAGGCATAGACATTTTTCTTAACTGGGAGTGTCCAGAGAAGTCTTTACTAGAGTGGGTCACAAAAACCAGCAGCCTTGGAGGAAACATAGTAACTGAAGTAACAGAGATGGTGTCTACAAGTTCCCAAAATAACCCACAAGCCCTTCATTTGCAAAAGGAAATTAAACTGTATTTTGCTCAGAAGAAGCACTGTTTGCATAAACAACATAATTTATTGTAGATTAGGAGCAGAATACTTGCAGATGCTCAGAACGTTTCTCTTGCTCATGTGTTAACACTCTGCACTTCCTAGGCAGAGCCAGTGGGAGGAAGATTATCTAGATACTTGTTTAGCCAACTGCTGGTATTGGTGCTGGGGTCAAATGCCACCTCCTTTTCTTGAGGAAGGATGGGTCTGTGTCAGGCACTTAGATCACAAGTGTGTTGAAATCTCTTTGAATCCAGGCAAGACATTAATACACTTTTATGTGTTGCCAGTTTTCCCAAGTAAATAAAAAGGGATTCAGGTGGGTGAAAATAGAGTGTACCAAATGGCCCCACAGGACTCTGACATCTTTAATATGGACTTTTCACTTTGCGTCAAGAAGTGTGTGTTTTTCATTATAAAGAGACTAAAGAGATTCTGCAAAATAGTGCTTACCGGATCTCCCAATAATTAGGCAAAGCAGTTGTTACTTGCAGATTTTAAGACCCAAACGCAATTACTCGATAGTTTCAAACCAAAGAACCTTTCCTCGATACAGACATTATGTTGAAATGCATGTGGTTTTTTTTAAAGATGTCTCAGTAAGGTGCTCCAGTTGTTGATACTTGCATTATTAAAAATGCTTATTCACTATAAAGAGACTCAAGATGAAGAGATCACAGAATAATGTTTGCACTGCAGACGTTCTTAACAATAGGCTGTATGAATCCCATCCAAAACCATTGTAGATAGCATGAAATCTGTTATTGTCTGCTGGTATTTGTGGAGTATATGATTTCATGTTGGCTTTCTTTTGAATAACCAGATAGGCTAAAGTTCTTTAGGTCCTGCCTGAGGCAAGTTTGACCACTGTAAATAAATAGAAACTTCTCTTTACTCTTAAACATTCTTTTGAGGTGTTGATTCAAGGACTAAATGTAGAATACTAGTAATGACTTCACTAACATCATATACTGTACCAATTATATCAAATATAAGAGCATAAATTACATATTAATTTTAAGAATATTTATGTATTAGTATAGAATTCTCCTGTTCATTACTTCAAGGATGACTAAAACTGCACACTAGAAGGGCACCTTCACCTGGTTTCCTGGTCCTTGCTGAGTTGGCTTGAGAGCTTTTTGGGATATAATTCTCCATTTTAAAGCTAAGGTTTCATGCTTATTATTCAAAATAATACCATTCTAAAATTCAAAAAGAATAGTAGAAGCATAATACTTTGTAACTGAGAGCTGGACAAGAATCTGATCCAAACATGAATTATAAATGACTCAGTAGTGCATACCTGATTTTGCAGATGAGATATAACAAATTGCTGAGTTACAAGTGCTCTGCTAATCCTGCATCACAGTAATTTAAACAGCAGTATTGCTAACAGTTCCTTATCTCTTTCTAATGTCATCTGCATACATGTACATGTCTGTACACACATAGATTAATGCATATACATGAACAAGATAGATTTTAATGGAATTGTTCTCTTCTGTATGATACCCATTTTAGTCACTGTAGTGGATGCAGTGGGTTTGGATATTTGGTTGCTCTCACAGAATAAGCTTCAGAGAATTTCAATAATCTTCTTTAAAGTATTTGGCTAATACAGAGTGTATCCTGGCTACTCTTTTAACCTTTGAAAGGTTTGCTCCAAAACTTATTAGCATCTCCCTTGAAATGCAGAGCATTGAAAATGTCAGAACAACAGCAACATTTGAGCAATTGCTTCTGCAAATTAGATTATGACTCACTGTGTTACTGCTGAAGTAACAGAAAAATCTCGTATTAGTTGAAATAATGGTGTGAAGAGTTCAGCTTTTGGGTGCACATCACATGTGGACAGGAGAGAGACCATCTGCGGTCTGCTCTGCTGTTCTGGTGAGAAGAGCTGTGTGGGGAGCTGATGACAAAGCAGTGAGTCTGTTTTGGCGGCAGCCAGGTTGGCTGTTCTTCCAGGACATAAGCTGTGGGATAGATAATGGATCAGAAAAGGTGCTTCTACAGCTGGAAGTGAGACTGGTGTTAGCTGAGTTGTCTGATGTTGTTGATAGACTTCAGTCTGCCATCACCAGAGACTGTAACTGCAGAGCACTTACGGAGAGGCGGTCACATTTTTCATCTGAGCAGTGGCAAAGGAAGTTTGCTTGGCCAAAAAAGTATTGCTGAAAGTGATCTCTGCAGAAACAAGAGGGTGGTGGTCTGCAGGGACTTCTTGTCTTCACTAGAGATAACTTCATTTTTAAACTTGAATTTGTTTCTAGAGCTCTGTCAAAAATAGGTATTCAAAGCATGAAATTGTGCAAGGTGATATATGTATACTGCTGAAGGACACAAACTGATCTAGATGGCCCAAGTGTTTCCTATCTCTGTTTTTCTGTTGAGATTTTTAGTTTTGTTCTCCTCTCCATTTAACTCCATTTTTCTTAACTAATTTTTCTCTCTTTGTCACTGTTTCAATTCTTCTGGAGTAATTGCTTCCACTAAAATCCAATGCTCAATTATCTCACACTAGAAAAAGGGATTTTAGGCTACTAAACTCCTTCCAGCCATTATTCTCTTCTCTTAGGCTTGCCTAAAGAAAGCAAAGAATACTGAAAGTATGGGCTCTTTAACCACATCTACCCCTTGCAGATCTTACAGATTCCTACCAGCCTGTTCATAACCATAGCAAAAAATTATCTAATGCAGTAATCTTAGAAGCAGTGAGTAATTTTGCTCCATAAAAAATCACAGGTGTGGAGCACTGAGGGTGACAAACTCACCAGCTACCATCTCTCTACCAGGTCTGCACAGGGAAAAGAGAAAATGGCAGCAGGTGCCAGCTCATTTGTGGCTTTATGGCCACAGACTTGATTGCATCTTGAAAATGTTCCTTCTTCTGTTTCACAAGAGTTTGAAGATGACAATATTATTCTAAATTAAAATACTCTTCCATAGCCACAATATGCATTGAAGTTAATAAAGGATTTAATCTTAAATTAGGTGCTTCAGTAGATCACGTGGGAGTTATTAGAGTACCTTCCTGAGCTGCATTAACTTGCTGTCAGTTACTTGCCTCCTGATAACCAATTCTTGGAGATCATATTTAAGGTGTGGGATGCAAACTGTGTATTTGTGATCTCTCTTCCCCTTGTTTTATAGAAAATGGAAAACCATACTTTTCAAAGTGAGTGATGTTTGTGCAGGCTGGGAATAAGTCTGTGTGAATTCAGTGTTGGTTCTGTGAGCAGCATCTTTATCACAATCCCTGTTTTGACAGGAGACTTTCATTTAGATTTGTATAGTCATTTCATAAGAAGCATTTACATGTAATATCCAAACTGTATCTGGGAAATTGTGACAGGAGCAATCAGACTGTGGATGTTTTTACAGGTAAAACAAGCAGCTGGTTGCCAGCAACACTGCTCAGCCTCAGAGCAGGGCTTGGAAGGGTAACTGAAAAATTCCTCATGAGGAGTGCAGAAACCAGGAGGCGTCAGAGGGTTTTTCAGAGGCTTTCCCTGCATGAAAACCACTTGAAGCAAACAAGGAGAGTTATCTGTCCAAAGTATTCGAAAGAAACCCTGGACTAGTTGTTTCTCAGGAGTGTAACTAAGAAGGGAATGAACAGTCATATAGGTTGTAGGAAGGAAATATTTAAGCAACTCTGGGTCTTAAAGAGCAGAATTTCAGACAATGAGATTCAAATCAAAGCCAATCCACCCTTGGGGAAGGCATGGAAGAGACAGCAGCAGGGTGGGCAAGACAAGAATCCTGTTTGACTTTTGCTTTCAATACAGAGTAAAACTAAAGCTTGTTTATATTCATGATAAAATTTAAGAAAGAAGTAGAAGCTGTGAAGACTCATGAGTGAGTGGCTAACAGAACAGCTCTTGGAGCTGGCTTGTGAACTGCTCCAGCTCCTTGCTCTGCCTGGTTTAGGCACAGCCCTGGGGCAGACATACCTGTGCTACCAACCACTGTCAGTTCATACTCCAGCTGCTCAACCTTGGATGTTTGCAAGGATCAGAGTATCTCATCGCCCATTTAGATTCATTTCTATTTTGATGACAGCCTACAGCTGAAAAAAATCATTAATACAATTCAAATACTTTTGGGGACTTATTTCACACATGGACACATCATATATATATATTATGGTGTGCAGAGTACATATAAAATTTAAAATAAACATTTTGGGGTATACTTTTAATGTCTATTCAACTATATTGTGACAGCCTTATGTTACATAACTCAATAAATTTATTAAGCTGCCAAAATTTTCATAGAGCTTGTGCTGCCAGTACTGCTAATGTAATAGAACTTTAACTCGGTGCAGCATTTTACAGTTTCATAAAGAAACGAGGGATGTGCAACCCCTTACTGCCTGTCAGTCCTCTACATCAGGTTTTGAACTGCTGATCTAGCTCCCACTAACAGGAGGGAGGTTTTATGTGAGCCTTGAAGGTAATTAAGTTCTTACAAGTTTCACGATGTCAGTGGCTCAGTAAAGAGGAAAAACCCAAATCAGTGCCCTTCTGAGTGGAAATCTGTTATATATTTTCCTTGGCAGCAATCAACATATACGTATCTACAGGCTAAGCACAGCAGATGGTGTCTCCTGCCCAGAAGAGATGTCAGGAAGTACATGTCCTGGGAGAGAAGCTGGAATTATTTAGTTTAAGGAGCATGAGAGAAGTAGGACTTCAGTCTGTAGGAAATCTTGTTTCATGACATCTGTTGGCTGCAGAACAAATAATTACATATTTTTTTTTTCATTTCACCATTCATGTTTCAGTTTTCAAGTAACGTAATTACTCAATTCACCAAATAGGCAGTTTTAGAGATAAGATGCCTCAGAGACGAGAATGACTGGGAAATTGAGTCTCTGTACATTTATGCTTAATGCAGCTAAAGCTATTTTGCTTCATAGTTTATCTTTAGAATCATTAGCTGTGAACCATTTTTTGGTTTTATTCTCTCATAGCAGTCTGACGTACAACTTCAGAAAAGCTTTTGTCTGGTCTTTGAACAGATTAACATTAGTCCTCATTGAAATATGATAAGAATGTCACTCCAGAAGACCATTTTTAAAAAATAGACTTCTGTATGGAGTCGCAGTGAATTTAAATACTTCACCATTGGTGTTATTTTGAGAGATAGTAATTTATGTTATTTTTGTTAGTATCAATATATTTACTTTTACTGTATTGTGACAAAAGGATTTGAGTACTATGAATAATGTCTAAAAACAAAACATAACATCAATTCAGAAGTTTTGCTTTTAGGAAAGCTGGAATGGCCTTTGGTATCAAGCCAGAACGAAGGAAAGGAAATCAAATAACACACCTTATGCAGGCTGAGTGAAGAAAAAAGCCTTTATGAATGCTGTAAAGTTTGTTAAATTTGGTATCTGATAAGCTGTCAGAAATGTAGGTTCCCAGTGTGGGGAGACACGATTACCACTGGCCTGCACTTGTCCTCCTTGAGTCCCCAGTGTGCCAGACAGCTCATTAAATAAGGGACACAGAAAAACTGGTATTGCACCTAGAGGAGATTAGTTTTAATAAAAATAGGACTACTTTGACTGAAATGTGAAGAAATAGCGCAAAAAAAGAGGACCTAGGATCAAAACCAAAGATATGATTTGTCAGCATAAAGGCATAAAAGCATCTGGAACAGGTTAGACAATACCTTGAAAAATATGAATAGGTAGACACTTTGGAGAAATGTTTTGATGCACAGGTGAATTATTTTGCAAAGTAGTTGTTTAGGACAATTCATTTTGCAGGTGAAATACTTCCAATGGAGGTATAATTGGAGAACTACAATTAGATCAAAAGAAGCTGACCATCTGTGTATAAAGTTTCACCTAATTTTTCAAATAATATTAGTAAAGAAGTGACATAGTAATCAAATTACCTCAAAAGTATTTTAAAATTAATAAAAGGAAACATACTTTGCAAAATTATTTATTGAAGTTATCACCACAGTTAATTATATCTAAAGAGGTTCTAAAATTCCGAAGAACAGCCAAACATTATTCCCTGATAGAGGATAAGAGGAATACATTTCTTTGAGTTTAAGGGCATAAGGTTAGAAAAGGTTAAGGCCAAAGGTGCTCATTGAGGAAATCCAAACACTTTTCTCTTTAGGCTCCTAGTTGCTGCTCATAGAATGTTGATTAAGTTAGATGAAGCTAAGCTTTGGATACCTGCAGTATTTATGCCATCTGTGATCTACTCCAAAATCCTGATCTTGGGATACATGCACACTCCAACAGTCCTCACCTGTCAGACATTTAATTTAGAGGATCTCCTTAAATGCAACACGGTTTCTTTCCAGCCTTCATTTGGAAGGAAAGTGATGTACCTCAAGAGAAGAGGAGAAGTTATTATTCAGGGCTCTCCTGGCAGGCTGGGGACAGCTCACCTGATGCTGCTTCCAGAGCTAGCTGAGTACATGGCATATGGATAAACTTCATGGCCTAGACTGTCACCCTGTTTTTCTTCATAAAGCATTTGCGTCAAGTTTTGGAGCTGTATAGAAGTGCATATATTGAAATGTTCTTCAGTGGTGGTGTGGGGATTTTTGCTTTTATTCCATTTGGTTTCTGAAACCTCTAGGATTAACCTTCAGCCTGAATGAGTCAGGCAATCCACTTATGTTCCACTTGCAGTACACTGTCTTTTCATCAACTCAAATATAATTTGTTTTAATACAGTTAATGATATGTGTAATCATATTTTCTGGTACTGTGCTATATTTAATAGAGTTGAAACATCATGCAGCATGTAAACCTTGAAATGGCCTTTACATATTTTCCTAGTTTCCTTCCTTCTCAATATAATGTCTTTTTGTTGTGGTTGTTTTTCATGCTCCAGGTAGGCAGAGGGAGGTGGTATGATTTGAAATTAAAGGTTCTAAGTATGTAATGTTGAAACTCATTGATATTACTTTAGGAACATCAATAATCTAAGTGTAAAGGAAACTGTGAGGGCTAATCGAAGATGCGTGTTATACAAATGGGAAGTGAATGGAAAGATGGGAAATGGAGGTCTCCAAATGCTATGTACACTGGAGTAGAATCTAGTGGTCACTGGCGGTGCAGGGAAAGGGGAAGAAAGGTAGGAACCCATACGTAAAATGTGGAAGGTGGACAGAGCATTTGAAATGGGATTTTATGTGAAACTTCTCATTGTGTATCATTCATAATTATGCTGAATTCATTTAGAAGGAGAAATCTGTCTAGCATAGGGCAAGAGGCATAGGCAGAGGTTTTATTATCAGATACTGGTGATGAATTTATTGGACTCTATACATAAAATTAAATGTTTAAATATATAACCAGAGAATAAAATTGGTCTGAAATAAGAACAAAAGAAAAAAGTACAAGGAGAGCATGATCAGATGTTGTAGAATAAAAAGGCAGCAAATGGTTCATGTTGTTCTCAGAAACTGCTGACAATTCATGTGGGTTTTTCAGAATTCATTCTGCTGCAGCTAAATGCAGATTATATTTTATTACAGAGATTCAAAGACACTCATCCTTGATCACTACTGTTTCCCTGGTTGGTGGAAAAAAAAAGAAAAAGGAATATCTACGCTTTCAAGAAGCCTTGTCTTAATTTAAGGCTGAACACCATGACTGGTGATGTTTTATAAACTTCTAGTATGCTGAAGAAAGTCTTTGGTCAAAAGAGAACATATTTCCATAGGGGACTCTGAAGAGGTGCACTGCTTCTTTTAAGCAGATAGGTAGGTAGCTTTTGGGAGTCTTGACATGTTGTGACAAGCTCACAGCCTTAAAGGCAGGCTCTCTGCATCAAGTAAGATAAAAGGGATTGAATCCTTTCATAGAATCACAAAATGGTTTGTGGGGGGACTTCGAAGATCATCTAGTTTCAAGCCCCCTGCCATTGGCAGGGACACCTTCCACCAGAGCAAGTTACTCTTGCTCTGGTGGAGCAAGAGCCCCATCTAATCTGACACTGAACAATTCCAGGGATAGGGTATCCACAACGTCTCTGGGCAACCTGTTCAGCGTCTCACTGCCCTCACACTAAAGAATTCTTCCTATTATCCAATATCCAGTCTAAACCTACCCTCCTTCAGTTTAAGGCCATTCTCCCTTGTTCTGTCACTACATGCCCGTGTGAAAAGTCCCTTTCCTGCTTTCTTGTAAGTACCTTTAGATACTCAAAGGCAGTATAATGCCTCCTCAGTCTTTTCTTTTCCAGGCTGAACAGCCCCAACTGTTTTCAGCCTGTCTTCATAGGAGAGGTGTTCCAGCTCTGTAGTCAACTCAGTGGCCCTCCTCTGGACTCATTCCAACAGGTCCTACAATTCCAACATTCCTAGGTGTTAAAATGTGTTCCTGTCTTTCTTCCTTTTCTTCCATAAATTGCAACTGAACACACAGATACCTGCCCCAGGTCTTTGTTTCTGAAGGAGCTTGTGCAACTGCTTATTGGAGAATGTGAGTAAAGACAAAACCCCACATTTCAATATCAGATGTTGAAGACTTGGTTCAGGGTTTCCCTTCAGGTCAGACACGTAAATCTTGGCCTTAAGTACCAGACATAGATCTTGTAATCATCTGGCTCTTTGCTGCATGTTTATTTTAAGAGTCCTTGGCTCCATAATGGATCTTTTTCTTCTAAATCAGTTTCTATAGAAGTTCTTCATTTTACTTGGTAGTCTCCTAGAAGAAAGCAGCTCCTTGGAGAATGCATGATAATGGTGTAATATTGATGCAAAGTTCTGGCAGGATTTAATGGATTACTTTTATAATGTTTCTACTCAATTCTCCCATTATAGGCCCAACAAAGCCAAGATTATTTTAACCTAAGCATGTCAGTCCTGTTCAAATCCAGTTGGTTATTTTCATGATGAAAATTAACATTTTAAAGTGCTTTGCTGGACTGGGGCCCAGATGATTGTTACCTCTTTCAAATTAAAGCTTCCTTGATCATCATAATAAGGGAATTATAGCAATAATTATTAATTAATAGTATTACTGTGTAAATTCCCCTGTGAATCTAACTGCATATAGGAATTAGAGCATTGGTTTCAATATTTCATAAACATAGCTTAGCAATCTTAATGCAATTTATTTACTTTCTTGCTTACTGATAGTTATTACTATTTCTGGTAAAGATATATCCTTTGTGATTTGGAGGTGGACTGTTTTGATCACATGGGAGTAGATAATGAATTTCAAAATTGTCACTGTTGAGGTGATGCCTTTTTTCCGTGATAAAAAATTGAGGCAGACACAGCAGTAGCAGGGAAAAGGGTATTTACCTTGGTTTTACTAGGATCCTTGGAGCAAAGCCCTTTACAGATGGAAATACAGTGCCAAGCACCTGGGCCCCCCACGCATCCAAGTGCCGCGAACTCAGAACACGGGTCCACACAGGTGCAGGAACAGGCTAAGCCCCCAAGTCCCTCAAGTATACAAGTTTTATGGACTTCACAAATTAGGATATCAATGTAAAATCCCCAATAAGAAATGTGATAGACTGAGTAACAGTCCTCCTACCCTTGGTCAGCCCCCCCCCCCCCAATGAAATTTCAGTCTAGTTTACAAAAATATGTTTTAGAGAAAGAGGCCCATTAAGGTTGGAGCCTACAGCTCTGAGATAGTGTAGAGCTGTTGACGTCTCACTGGGTATGTTTCGTCTTCTTGCCTGGTAGGACCCTTAAACTAAGCTACATACCAGACTACAAGAACTATAGATATGTGGGACTAGGGTACGAAGGATATGTGTAAAGGGTACAAGAAATATGTGTGAAGGGTATAAGGAAGGCAAAGGGGTTTAATATGTATTAAGGGTATAAAAAGGGGTCTGAAAGGTATAAAAGAAAAAGACCTAAAAAAACCATCAGGCATCAGAGGAAAGCAAGAAAGTCTGAGCAGTCTGAGTTGACTTTTAAAAGGTAAAAATCTTTATTTTCAAATTTAGGAAGAAAAGCAGCAGAGACTGAGAAGTTAGGAACTTTCTAATGGATTTTGGATCTAGGCCTTTGTGTCAGTGAAAAGGAGAGTTTGAGAATGAACAGGACTTTACATAGTGACAAAACCAAGGCTGGGTCACTTTGGCAAGCTTTTCCTACTTTTCTGTGAGCATTTCTACAGCTCATTGAGGTGACTATTGAAGAGAAGTGGTAGCACTAACACACTTTATCTTTCCTGGTGGATTATGCATCATTGCTTATAGAATTTCTAATTATGATGAACATGCAGGGAAGTACCTTTATGGAGATACTGCCCATTGCTGTCAGTGGCAATTTTGAATGCTGAAGCAATTCAGGGCAGGTCTCATTTTGCTTGTATGGAACAATACTTAGTAGTCTTTTTAACTCTTATTTTGATAAGCCTAGGAGAATTGCAGTGAAACTTCTGCATGTCAGCAGCCAGGAGAATTCATCTCTTTTCCTCATCCAGTTGGATGATGTGGATGATAAAGTCCAAGGCTTGGGTACCTGCCTTGGGTGCCACAGTTCTGATCACAAGTCCTACTCCTCAGCTTCTCATACCAGCAGTGCTCCCAGTCTGGGGATAATTGGTGACCAAGCTTAATGCTGTGGTGGAAGGAAAGCTGGGAAGGGCATAGAGAATATGACTGGCTGGAGTCACATGTGAAGTAAATGTTATGTGTTGTAGTACCATGCATAGACAGAAGTGGGCAAGCAATAGAGAACCACAAAAGTTGGAGATGCAACTAGATTTTAGTTGGGTTTTTGTTTGTTTGTTTTGTGTGTGTGGTGTTGTTTTGTTAGTTTAGGGTTTTTTTCCTAAAAATGGTAGGAGTCTGAATCTTCAAAGGAAAACCCAGAAAAGTGGCCTGGTTTGGTAACAAGGGCAAAGGCTATCACAGGGCAGTGTTACAACTAGTTGCACTGCTCTGTGTCTGAACATGTTTTTGAGGAATTATTTTAGAATGGACACTGTAGGTACTTTCCAGACGCACTGTAGCACTACAGAGAGAGTTGTAAAAGACACATATTTTCTCCAGTTTGTCTCTGATGGGTTTGTTCTCTGGTCTTAATGTTGTGACAAATAAAGTCTTGTTCTGTACCATCTTTCTGACAGGTCCCACACCTCCAAGTGTTGTATGATGGTTACTGGTTTCCTCTAATAGCAGTTTCATGGTTTTTTTTTTTTTTTTTTTGGATGAGACTATATATCAAACTGAACAAGGCATCAAGCATAATTACATTTTGAGAGGTGTTCCTTGATAATAGAAAGATGGAATGAGAAGTCTTAGAATTTTTTTTTTAATCCATTATGTGACAAACTTCTGTTTGTTTGGAGAACAGAGGTAAGACAAGTAACAGAGGTTTATATTTTTCCTAGTGGATGACTTACTCAAATAGACCAAATCGGATTTTTAAGGAAGTTTCATTACAACATAAATTGATAAACTGGAATTAAATAATAAAAGCTGTAGGTAAACACATAAAAATATAAGGCTTTGAATACCCATCACTCCCACTGTACCCTTGCAGAGCTGGCTTTTTCCTCTGGTATGGTGAAATAAGTATGCAGTTCCCTCTGCTGCCCCTGATTTTGTAACCAGATCTGCTCATTCTTACCTTAGGGAAGTTCCTGATCCTCTCTGGGATTTCCTACTTGCCTTGGGCTACACAGTCCCAGCTTGGTACACCCCACTGCAGCTGCTAACCCCACACTGCATGGCAGGCAGCTTCTGGGTGGGTGTCATTCTAGGACAGAGGTTCCCCAAGAAGGCAGAGAGCAGCCTATGAGTTTGCTCAGCTTGGGAAGAAAAGCCTATGGAAAAGGAAAATGCTCATTCCCTCCCCTCCCAGATTCCACAAAAGAAGACCCCAGATCTTTTATATTTATAGGCAGCTGACTCAATTACCTCAGCCCTCTACAGAATATACCATGCACAGTATTTTCACGGTAAATATAATTGTTTAAGATACACATACGTCACTGAGGAACTAGAGGAGAAGATGGCAGAGCCAGTGAAAGCTCTGTCATTGGACAATTTCATAGGGCTTGGTTTTGAAAGACTGTCTTGTCCTCCATGCAGGGTGTCCCTTACACAGATTTTTGTCAGAACAGCATAGTCACTGCACATGATGCAGGACAGCGTTTACTGCTTGCTGGTGCAAACCCACCCCCTCCATCCAGCCTTAGATACATATCAGCAAAAAGTATTTTTGTCCCCTCCCATCAGTAGCCGCAGTTAGTTTTGTTTTCTTTTAAAGCAAGAGTGGTGTTCACTGATATCTCAGCTTGTTTTTATGGAGATAGCAGATGTCTTTGTACACTTTTGTGATAAACATAACTAATTACTAAGTAACAAACCTTTCCCACACTAGAACAACTCTGCAGTCCTGCTGAAGTTCATAGAAACTGCCAGTAGCTCTATGGCAAAACTGGAACCTGTAGGTTAGAAAAATGAATTTTCAAACTGTGGCCACAGTTTATAAGCTTGCATAGTTATTTAAATATCACTAATTTGTGTTTCATGTTTTGTGCAGCACAACAGCAATTTTCTTTTATATTATGAAATAAGGAGTAGATTCTGGTAAGAGACATCTATCAAATTCAGTGCTCCTATTGCAAAAGATTACTAGCTTTTTAAGATGTGATAACATATCAGTAGTCTGGAAATACACTGATAAGATCAAAATTGAATTGTTTCGAAGACTCCTGTCCTTCTTCATTGTCAGGTTATCTTAGAATATTACTCAATCTGATCAGAACAAAACCTTTTACATACATTTTGGCAGAAATTCCACTGAAAACAAGGTGAAGAGGTACAATTTGGCCAATATCACTTTTAAGTTCAAGACTAACTTAATTTGCTCTTTAGAGGTCACTAAATACATTTATATTTAATTCTCTAATGGATAAATTCTGTTATTTATTTTTAAAGTTGTATGCCTGCAGTTGTTTTATTTTAGACCATTTTCATGGTTGAAAGAAATTAATAAATTCTATGAGAAATTGGGTGAAACTTCAATATAATGAAACTCCTGAGAACAGGTGGGCTGTATCAGTCACATTTAGTTAAATCTTAAGTGCCAGATGGTATATTTGCAATTTATTTCAGGATTTGGCCATAGATTCATTGTCTGTCAGTACCCGTAGCTTCTACTGCTGCTGTAAATAAAAGCTTTATGAACAGAATAGAGTCCATCACTTTTTGTAAACCCTAAAAATTATAGCCCCCAAACACTCAGTTAAGCTAGCACAAAAGGGTAGTATCTTCTCATATTCTTCAGACGTTAAAGTCTTCATGTGGGATAGCATATTTGTACTTTTTATTTATGTTGCTACTTCACAGACACTTATGGTGGGGTTCTGTAAGCTGTTCACTGCACTTTCCTTTCCTTTGAAACATGCTGGACATTTTTCTTTCAAAAAAACAGTCTCTGTATGCCTGTTAAGATCTCAACTGTAAAATAAATAAAAAACTAACAGGTAACTTCTGTCAACTCAAAGGCCCAAAGAGTTAAATTTCCATTATTTATCTCACAAGTCAGATAGAGAACTACAAGATGGAGAACTACAAAAGGCAGTAATTTAACTGGTTTGGAGGTTTTTTGGCTGTCTTTTAACTTCTGCATTCCATAAGGCACTGGGTTTAGTCTTACATGGTGATTCAGCTCCTGTGGAACATTTCTTGTATTTGTCAAGGAGCTGCTGTTAGTTTTTGCAGACCTCAGTAATTGAAAGAAGAACTTCTGGAAAATTTTCTTTAGTTTATCTTTATAGGACCATCCATATTTCAGCACAAGTGTGTGAGTGTCTCTACGAACAGCAGGAGAACATTGCAGGCCTTCCACCATCTAATAACTGGCCATGTAAATAAAAATGTTTGGTCTTGGAAGTATGTCAGAAGAAACCACTGGCCAATGACTAGAAATACTTAATTTGCATTACATTGCTTGGGGATTTTTATTTTAAATATATGAAATGGTTAGCTTAATTAGTGTGTATTAAAAAGGTTGGTGAACATTTACATTTACATTTACATTAGAAAAGATGTGTTTGTGATACTGTGTCACCATTTTTCATTTTGTTTTTTGCTGCTAAAATCAAATAAGCTGCAATGTTAAAGTCATTGGACCAAAAAGTATTATTCTTTCAGAAACAGACCACACCCATTCAAAGGTATCCTTTATTTGCTTTTTACATACTTACTGTTTACTCATTGAAAAACAGCATTCCCACAGTGTATCCCATACCATGGTAGCATTTCACTTTGGGACTTGAAATTCAGCTCATACTTCCTCAAAGAAGGAAGTATGAGCTGATCCTTTGCAGTGGGGAATTTGGTTTTAGTAGCATTGCTTTAGCTTCTTCTAAAACAAGCAAAACAGTTTGCATACCGTATGTAGCGGTTGAGATCCTTTATGTTTTGTAGCTCATATCGTATGTTGTGTTTCTCACAAACTGCTGTCTACTATTCCTTTGTTCAGACAAAATTTTAGACATTAGTCTGTTCATTCAGATTTCAGCATGACCCTGAGGAAATAGCATATTCTGTATGTGCTGATGAAATCTGCTTTTTGTTGAAAAATAAAATAATCACATAAAACCCCAGAAATTTTATGAAGGATTACAGTTTGGGGAGGAGGAAGTAAAAAGCCATGTAAACCAATTGCATTGATACAGGTTAGAAAATAAGGGTTAAAGGAAGGAAGGCTTCTCATTCCCATTTTTTATAGAACTAACAATCCTGGTCTGGCTTAGTTTTGTGTTTTTCCCCAAAGGTGAAAATTTACATATTTAATTGATTTTACGCTAAATTCTCACTGATGACTGAGAGTTTTCTGCTTCTGTTAATTGCTAGGCTCTTCCCCCTGCAATCTCTGATGCATATTTAGAACTTCTCATTTCATATTGTCTCTGCATTTGCAATTAGTAATTTCTCACAGTGCATTTCTAAGGAGAAAGTGGAAGATTAAAAACATGATTGCTCCTGGATTTGGAAATGCATATTATTGCAGGGGAAGATCCTTCCTAGGAGAACCCAAATGTCTGATTTGGTTTTTATTTGGAAGAATACAGTTGTTCCCAAGCTGAAAAGAACTTCTTTTCTCTATTTGTATTTGGATGTTTACTTTCTCTCTGGTCAGACAGGGCTAATGCTATGTGTTGTGTGATGGAGGTGTTGATTCAGAGAACTGTTAACAAATATAGATGAGAAAGTCAAAAGCCATGCTCTGGCAAAGAGGAGAAAGGGCTGGTGGTGAATAGCAGAGGATGATTGTCATTAACAATGGAGACTGCTGGTGTCACAGAAATAAGGAGGCTTTCTGTCTATTTCTTGTCACTTCTGCTTCTTTACTGGCAAGCTACTGATCTGCATTTGCAAACACTTGGTGCTACTGACTGGGAAGTATGTTTGATATGAGGATGAAGATTAAATACTAGCCTCGCACTTCAGTTCTCCGGTGATTTTCATGCAGCCAAATGCTATTTTCATGCCGCTTATTAGGAATCCCACTGACATTTTCTTCATTCAAAAGTGTAGTGTGACATGTAGAAGCTAGTAGGGAATGGAATAAAATTAAACAAGCAAATAATGTATTTCTTCTAGCATTCTAGTAGTTCATAGTGAAAAGGCACCCTTATTTCCTCCATCAGTTCAAGGCAAGGACAGCAGTCCACCCTGAAAAGCAGCTGTGTAATATGCTCTGAGTTTGGAGACTGAGTAGAAAACAGATAAAAATCCAAATATGCAGACTACAAAGTGAGCAGGAGAAAATGCCTTCTGACCATTGTGTACTTGTGAGTATTAATTTGCAGAGAGAATATAAATTGGTATTTCTGTGGTTTGGCATCTGAAACACTTTTTCAGGGCACCAGATTCCTGTGGCCACAAGATCTCTGAATTGGGACCATGTTATTCCCCAGATTTCTGGAGTTGGCAGAGTGCATTCAGCAGAGCACTCTGCTGCAGCAGACAGGCAGAGTGGGCACGATGGCACTGGCTGTGATTTCAGTCGCACCCTTCTGACACGTGCTGTGCTCTGGGGAGGAGCTCAGGCCTGCCCTGTAGCAATGATCTTGTCCAGTGATCCGGATCCACAGCTGCCCTGGCTACCATTAGCCCAGCCCCAAAATGCTTGTTCAGGGGCCATAGGCTTGTGCCTCTGAGGTGAGGGCTGCTTGTGGCCCCTGGCTACCTGTGCCCTCATCCAGTGACCCCCTCCCAGCCAACCCTTTTCACAGCAACCCCAGCAAGATGTTTGTATGGTAAAAGGCTTGTCATTAAAGCATTTCGGTCAGCTGGAAACATTTACTGGCTTGAGCTTCATGCTTAAAAAGAGCTGGCAGCCCTGAACTTGTTGCTATGCTCTGCACAGGCAGTGGCCCTGAATTTCTGCTCACAGTAATGGATACTTGGCTTTTTCTGCTTTTCACCAAAACACGTAATTCAGTTGGTTCCTGTGGTGTACCCTGAATTTTTGAAGGTCTTTGGATGAGAATATGGGAAGGGGTTTGGCTGGGCAGCCCAACAGGGAATTGCTGCCGGGTCAAGCATAAGCTTGTTTATCCAGTGATGTAAGTTGTTACTGTGATGACCAGTAAAGCAAATGAAGGGAGTTCTTAGCTAATGACGGATAGAAAAATCAATCCAGAGGTCAGGAACATCATAGAGGAAGCATGCAGAGTAGAGTGCAAAACCAGCAGTATCAAAGATACAGGGAAAAAAAAAAAATATCAAACGGATCTTTTCTTAAGCTCAAAACGTATGAAGAAGTTCAGTGCTATAGTGGTTGGGCAGTTGGCCCAAGGAGAATGATGTGACCAAAAAAACTAGGTGAAGAGAAGACCTGAAGAAAAGAATTTTCCCCATGAGTATTACAAAGAGTCTGTAGACGAATATACTGTAGCAAGCCACACTGCACCTGATGCTAGTTTTGGATCAGCAGTGATTTGAAGTAAATCACTTTGTAAATGTTGTAAGCCATTTGGAAGAAGTTTTGTGTGTTATCTTGGATACAGCCTTTGTTGCTGTATGAGAGCAAGGGCCTAGGAGAACATGAAAGTAGTACTCTCTCCAGCTCTGTATCTGTCACTAGCTCTTGGAGCTCTTGGGATATTTGGAGTGGCATTTTTCTCAGTTTATATAGAATATCTTTTACACTTGAAATATAGCTAATACATGTCTGTATTCTGTTGTACCAATAACTGTGGTTACTATCTTGTTTTATTTTATTCTTATTTTATTTTATAATGTAATTATAAATACATAGTATGATATGTAATAGGGACAATCATATTGGCATGCAATTTATATAATTGTATTAAATGTCATGATTGTTTCAGAATAATGATTAAAGAAAACATTTTTATATGAATAGTATCTTTGATATCTTGGACCACTGACTTAAACAGTAAAGCAGAACAAGCACTTGTTTTGCTGTGGAACATTTTTAGATATTGGTAGCAAACTGGGCCATAGAGGAACACAGTCACATTTTCAGTTTAAATGACTAAACTGGCAGTCTTGATTTTGTGCCTCATATGATTTCTCTGTAGGCATTGGGGGCCAGCTCAAATTCTGCTCCTGAATCCAAAGGTTCTATGAGATAGTCCCTGTTTAATTCCAGTTGTTCTGTGCCCTCTGATACATTCCATTACTGTAGTGCTGAAGAGTCAGAGTCATCAAACAAAGATCCCTTTGAACAAACAAGAAGTCAGTCCCTCTCCCAGTGACAATTACTCATAGTGGTTATGAGGGGAAGTATAACATAAAAGGCAAAGACAGATGGGGAATTGCAAAGAAACAGTGAGAGAAAATCAGCCATTGAGGACAGTGGTGTCAGCTTTCCAGAGCACCCTGCATGCTGTCAATTTAATTTGCAATTATTATAGTAAACAAGATTTAAGAAAGGATTTGAAGGAGGGCAATGCAGTAACTTTGCAGGTGTTGCAGAGAGTTCTTCCAAAATATGAAGTGTAATGGGAGGAAGCATAGAAGTGCTTGACTGAGAGTTTAACAAGGGGATAATGAAAAATAACTTGCAGACTAATTGTAAGATGGCTGTTCAGTACCAAGTGAGAATAATAATGAGCGTGGTCCATTGAATGAATGCGAACTTGCTTTTATTTGACATACCAAAGAAAGGAGTGGAGGGAGGCAAGAAGAGAAAATCACAGACTGATGCACCACAACAATGATCTTTTCAGCAGCACTTTTTTCAGGTGCTATGTTTGTCCAGAGCAGAGGACAAGATTTTGGATTGATTTAGTTCTAAGATTATGAGAATCTGGACAAGAGTATTAATTAAGAGCATATCAAAAGATTGTATATGAGCAATATTATGCAGAAAGATTGAGCAAGTCTGGATTTAATAACCTAAGGATGATCTGGGTTAGAGATAACATTCAGACTGTACACAGTGATTCAGAAAGGATCTGGCAGAATGAGTTTGTGGGGGTGGGTAATGAAAACCCTAATGTCTATGTGAAGCCTAAGCTGATGCCTGAATTTACAGTATCAGAAATACTGTCTGAGATACCAATTTGAAAAGAATGAGGTAGTATTGAAGTAGACGTGCAGCGTCTAAAGAGAAGATAGTAGTAGTTGAAACTGTGTTTGTAGATGAGATTGTACTAGAGTGAAGCTTTAGGAAGAAAAAAGACCAAAAAATTCTCCAGAAAGCATAGAAGAAAGCATGAAGTTTTTCCTTTGAATCACATCCAGAGCAACAAAGAGGGACATCAGGATAAGACTGTGCCAAGGCAGCCAAAACATCAGAAGTAGAAACTCCTAACCATGAAAAACTGTTGGCATGTCAGGAAGAATGAAAAATGAGCCCACTTCCTGAGGCCTGGATAGCTGCAAATGATAGAGATTTAAAGAGTTCCATTTGCACATTTTGAGTGCAAAAAGTAAAAGCTGGCAGGAAAGGAAGAGAGAAGCTTCATGCAGTACTTTAAAGATGCTACAGAGCAGCAAGAAAGCAGGAAGACGTAATGGTGGCTAAGGGAAACACTAGGGAGCTTTTCCCTTTGTGAAAGGAAAAAGTGGTGAGGGAAGAGTGGGGAAGAGAATGAAGCAGGGGTGGGGAAGTGAGAGTTTCTGAAGGACTGGGAAGCTGAAAAGTCTGTGTCTCTAAGGGGAGTGGAACAAAAAGCAGGATTCAGCACAACCATTTTCTGTGCTTCGAGGAGGAGGTAGGGAAAGGAAGGGAAAGCAAAGGAAGAAGAAAAAATAAAGTTGCTATTATGTCTGTCTATTATGCTATTATTTCTGTTGGAGAGATAGGCACATAGAAAGAGAAATAGAAACAGGAGGATTTGAGCACTGGAGTTGAAATGACGGTCATGGATGTTATAAATAAATGGTAGAATAAAAGATTTATACCTAGACAATGTGAAGGAGAACAGAATTAATTTGTTGTGAAAAACGGGTTTTACTCAGTGTAGGAAGAAGAAGATGATGGTGAGAGGTTCTTAGGGATGTAGTTTAGAGTTGCACTTGAAAGTGCTAGGTTAATGGCTGGACTTGATGATCTCAAGGGTCTTTTCAACCTAAATGATTGTATGATTCTATAAATCAAGGCTGGGGTTAGACTATAGTAAGGGAGAATAGTGAATGAATAATAGAAGGAGGTGCATGAAACAGCATTATTTGATAAACTAATTCCTGATATAAAATGAATTTTGTAAGATGTCTATAAGAAATGGCTGCATTAAATGGTTTTGTGGTCTCAGAATATGCCCTGCTAGAAATGGGATCCTGTGATTGAGAATACCTGACAATCCACTGTGTAGCATGTCTTAAAACCTTCCATGCCATGAGTACTTTCCCATTCCAAATTGAAGAGAAAATTCCCAAGTCTGGAGTTTCTACTTTGAAAGGGTGATTTGCCAGGAGGGCTGGGAGGTTGTGTGTGTTGTACTGGAGCTGGTTTTCATGATGAAGGATAAATTTTTGAATTTTTCTTGTGGGTTTCTGACTTCTACCTAGACACAGTAAAAATGGGAATGTCTCATTTATATAAGTAGTGTGGAATAGGAGGAATAAAGCAAGGAGAGCAGGGCATTTTCATTATCTCCTTTTCATCATTAGCAAATCAGGGAATGCTAAAAATAAAATGAAATACACAGAGAAGGCAATCAGCATGGATTATTGTATTGTCACAGCTTCTGTCAGCATGGATTGTCAGATATTTTTGGGATGCATGTCTAACACAGTGAAATACCTAGGCAGCACTGTAGTGAAATACACCTATAACACCCATATTTGTGTTTGCTGACATCAGTAACTTCAAGAAAACACTAGTTTGTCCAGTTTCTAGATCTTACCCTTCTAAGTAATAAAACCTTTCTCACCTTTGTTGTTTTCCAAAGGAAGTGTAACCAGTTTCTATTTGTATTGTCTGTGAGCCTCTTATGAAGTTCTCTAATACAGGGAAGACTTATTTTATTTTCTAGAGCTTCTAAGTCTTCCTTTGAGGAACCCATCAGATTACAAACAAATTCCAAAATACCAGGCAAGGATTGCAGACATTTTTAACAATGTCTTTTCTATGCAGATAGTTATTGAACTGATATATTACAATACCAAAGACAATCACATGGAAATGTTTTCCATTTCAAACTTCTGAATTCAATGAGTAATTTAACTTTATCTCATAATAAAATGTGGAAAGTTAGTTTCTTTCTGAGTCAATGATCAAAATTAATATTCTGGACAGAACTGTCCAATATGGCACTCGTGTAATGGTATTTACATAAGAAATCAGGTTTAAAAAATTGCTCATTTTCTTTAAGGAATCCCAAACATAGCTTGGATAGGGAGAGTCAAAGATAACAAAGTGATCCTGTTCCCAGAATTACTCTCCTGCCCTGAGTCCAGGAAATACTCTTGTTAAAGCACGTGAAGGAAGAATACATTGACAAATTGAAAGGTCTAAATTGAGTGGTCTACATGTTAGTACCTACATGTGATTCACATGTTCTCAGTCTGATCCTAACTGGCAGAAATCTAATCTGGACAGAGTCCACAAACATGGGAATGATTCAACTTGCCCTTAAATAGACCACAAGAGCTGAACAGGTTCTGACAGATTTCTGACAGAGAATGGGCATCTTACTCTTGCATAGGCATGTGCTGCTGTCTGTCCAAATTTAGACATCTATCTGGAGCACAGTCCCTACATGGCAAGAAGTGGCAGATGTCCACTGTAATGGTAAGCATAGGACGAACTAGTCTGCAGTGCCTACATGAACATTGTTTTCCCAGTAAACTTCACGCTTAGAATTGATTAGAGTTAGACCAGAGTGAGCTCATGGGGATTGCATGACCCTGGGAAACAATCTCATCTCTGTGAGGTTTATTCCCATTCTAATCTGATTAATTAAGGAGTCAGGTTCACAACATCATGTCTTCTGATACGACTTGTAACTTCTAGCTTAATGCTCATCAGAGATTATTTTGACCCAGCACTCACTATAGTAATGGGTGAAGAATTTGACAAACAAAGCTGCTGATTTTGATGCATCCCAAAGTACTGATTAACTGCTCTTATATTATAGCCTTGGTAGCTGTAGAGAAAGGATGTACTGAATAGACATATGGGAATTTCTTGGTGATATGTTTGCCTGCCCTCTGAAATGTATGGGCATGCCTTGGCATAAGGGAAAGCAGTAGACACTGCATGTGTTGAAGGGTGATTGCTTTGGTGAGAGACAAGCAAAGAAAAACTTCTTCCCGAATTTCTGCTGAAAAAGCCTCTATTCATTCAAGTTTCCAGACTGTGTGCCAAATCTCCTCACTATAGACAATTTTCCATTAACTTACTTGGGAGGACTCTGAATGTGTACAATTGCAGGAGAGTCGATAGTTTAGCCCGGACTCAGGTTTTCATCAATATGTGACTGTCACTGTCTGTGCTGCAGTTCCATCAAGATTTTTTGCTTTGCCAACCATACCTTCTTCAATCCCAGGAATAAATATTTATTATAGGTCTTACTAACATCTTGAATACATTTTAGCAAACCTCAATAACAAACCTCAGTAACAGTTCTTCATTTTAGTGATAATGATGTATTTTAGTGATTAAAGATCAGACCCAAACTCTGTCAAGGGTAAGGAATAATTCCATGTCTTTCAGGAAACTACAGGTTTGTGTGGCTCACACACCAGTGATTATGCTATTTGACAATACCAGGGTAATCAAAGATCCTTGTTATTTTATTTTTAAATACTGCTTTTGAGTTTTACCTCAGACATTACTTTACGTTTCCCTTTTGTCCATCTTCCCTCTCTCATCTTTTTCTTATGAAACAGTAGCAGTTGTGGTTTTCCTGTGTGTGGGAGGAGAAGCCCGTGGCAGTCAGAGATTGGGAATGTCCAGGGGCTGCTTAAGACAGGGACTGCTGAAGACAGTGGCTGAAGATAGAGGCTGAAGACAGGGTTGATACATTGTCGATGAAGATTATTTAAATGACAGGGGTGCAAGAAAAAGGAGTACGCTGAAAAGCCTGGAAGATGTTCAGATCTGTGGGAAGAAGTAGAAATTCTGGGGCATGTTTTAATCGATCTGGCAGATACAAATTATGTGAGTTGTGCTAGACTAAATGATGTGTCTATGTGTATCTGTGCAGATAGAATGTAATATGTGCACTCTAACAAAAGGATTCAAGTGAAAATGGACTTGTTTTCTGGTACAAACACAGTGCAGGTGTATATGGGGCAAAGAATGTGTCATGGGGTAGAAAGCCTTTACATCTGCCCTGTGCTTTCAGAGGTTCACTGTGTTTTTTAACATGGGGTTAGGAAAACATACTTGCTTCTCATCCTCCACAGAGTTAAAGGAGAAACAGTCTGCAGGGAATACAGACGTCAAATAAAAGGCTCAGATAACGCAGCATTTTTTGGAGTTCAAAGACATGCAAGAGTCCAGATTAAATGCTCTGCAATACGTAAATGCCACGCCATGTGTGTTGGAGTTACGCTTGAGTGCTGCAGGGGGAAGCCTATGTCTGCATCCTGTTTTGGATGGAATATTGTTTGTTGCAGCAAAGCAATTGCCCAGCCCCAATTGTTTTAGCGATGAGCTGATCGATACCCCATTACTGGATGTAACAGTTGCTGCAGGAAGTACACAGAAAATTTTAATGCATGAATTATGCATGCTGTCCTCATTCTTTAGTCTCAGAGCATAGTGATAGATATTGTAAAGATGACTGTGGTAGTTTCTTGCATAAAGTGACTGCAGTGAAATGCTTCATATTTTCATGCACACAAGCAGCATTGAGTGGGACGGCCTATTTAAGAAGATATAAATCCCCAAGCTTACAGCACAGAATGCTTGATGTGAAAGCATTGCAGCCATGTACAGAGCCAGTTTTCCTGCTGTCTAAACCTGCTTTCTACTGAAGGTTGGCTGAGGGATGCTAACGGCTGTGCTCTGCTCTGAGGTCACAGTTTGAAGTCTTTTTGTTTTTTTTTGTAATTTGCTTTCTGCCGCAGGAGAGGATCTGTGAAGTTTACTGGTGAAACCATCCCTGTATTTTTTCAAAGATGCAGACTTGGAATAGTTATTATGAACAAAAGGACAAGAAGGAATTCACCATCTAAGGTAAAAAGGGCTATTTTTTATTTGTGGATTTGAGTGCAGTAGAGGGAATATGCTGAGACAGGATTTTGATGATGCAGTGTGGTTACATTGACTCAGATACCTGGGCTGGAATGCAGAGTCAGGATTCTCAGGTGGATGTAGCTGCAGAGATCCTACTAATCGAATTTGTTTTAAATGGTTATTTAAATGTTGCTGAGACTAAATACTGTATTTGAATCCTGCAGTTTGTTCAAGGGTGTACATTTCTGATCAATTGTTGTCTGCTATAGATGACTGCGTTGTGGGGAGGGGCAGGACAGTCACTGAGGTGATCAATATAATAACATGATCTATTTCATTAGAGGTCCTAACTGAATAATGACAGTGAAATTTCATTGACTTTTTTTCCTCTGTCTGTACATTTTCTGTAACATTTGCAAGCTACAGTAAAATGTGTGCGAGGAAAATGCATCCCAGAATCTATTGCTTGCCTGTCCTGTAAATAACGAAGGTAATCATACTGTTACATTTTGGATAAAAGTCTGGGCTTTCATTCAGTAAGGAAAGTCCTTACTGTCCTTCAGAAAACTGTACTCTTAGAGATTTTACATAGAAGTACAGCTATTTCTAATTATGGAATTTGCTGGAAATTAAAAAAAAAATAAAAGCATTCTACATTTTTTTAATTTGCACACTTGACAGTTTTGGATATATTCAAGACTAACTGATATAGATGTACAGTAAAGATACCACATTTTAAAAAAAGATAAATTATATTTTTTAAATTAAATTATTTACCACAGTAAATGTTTAAAAATTCTATACCATTAATATTTTTTGCACGTGTAGATTTTCTTATTTTGTAAAAAGGAGCACAAATGCTTTATCTTCTGTGTTCAGTAACTTGAAAACTACCCATACTTTCAAAGAGATATATTGTCACAGAGTATTGAGAAATAACTAGTTTAAGAAACCTGAAAGCTGTTCCCTGTGTGATCTCAGGGAGCAAGGCATTTCCAGTAAGCATTACGGGCAGTCACAATATGATGCTACCTGTCCACGGGTAAATGCCTTTTCATTTTGAGTTTACATTGTTATTTTGCATTTGCATCTAATAACGCCTGATGGGCTGGTTTTGGATCCCTGAGTCCCTATGCCACATTCCACAGAAACGCATATGGAGCCCTGTCTCAGTGAACAGTGTGTGTTTGCTTGTTAATTACCAAATAATCAGCTGGAAGTACGCAGAGATCAGGCATTGTTAGCATTGCTCGACTGAAAACAAGCAACCATCGAGTTGAAGCGGCAGTTTTGAACGCGCCGTTCTGTGCGGGAATGCATTCCTTGTGTGGGAGCTACCTCCCCTCCGCTCATGCCCAGGGGGTCGCCCTTCCATCGGGGTACACCCTTCCGTCCCCCATCGTTCCCGTGCTGGGGAAGGCTGCCGCTGCCGGGCATGCGGTGGAGCCAGGCCGGCGGGCACAGAGGCGGTGCGGGGTCCCGAGAAGCCAAGGCCTGCGGGATGCTGAGTCACAGCGCGGGGCTGGGAGCTGCTCGCCGGCCCCTGGATCGGCCACAGCAGCTCTCGCAGCGACATGGAGCCTGGGCAAGGAGAACACACCTACAGGGGAGACAGAGAGCGGGGTTAAAAATCCTCGCTGGCAAAGCCTGGATCTCGCGTGTGCTGAGTGCGAACACCCTCCTGGGCTGCGAACACGGCAGCGATGGCAGCGGCAGCAGTGAGGAGCTCACATGATGCTAACAGAAAGATGTGTATGCTAGCTGGCTGCTCGCAAATATGCCAGTCAGTCTTCATTTGCCATGGAGGATTTACTCTATCTGCTCTGCTTCTGCCATGAAATATTACCCGAAATGCGTAATTTGCAGATTAAGCAGGCTTTTGACCATGAAAACAGACGTAAAAATGAGCATAACTAACAGTGGAAAAAAAAAACTTCCTAAATTCCTCCAGTTCAATTCATTAGGAAATACCTAACTTCATTTATCATGGAAACTAAGTAAATTAGTGGACACGTGTTTCTGTGAGAGAGAATTCACACGTGTACAGTTAAGAGCTGCACATTCAAATAGTGAATTCAGAACATACGTGATTTACTGAAATATGGCTCAGCTCTTTCAGTGCTTTGCTACTATATCCAGATGTAGCAGTGAAAGAACATTGCTTGCATTCTTTGTCATAAATATAAAGCAGCACAGCCATAATCACAGTGACAGAGATCTTAAAAAAACATTTTTCTTTTTTTCACATTGAAGCTGGGGTACTGAATTACTTGTGTTTAATGAGGAAACAGATATATTAATAAAAGGTAAAGAATTGAAAATACTACTGTTCTCTAAAAAATAATAGCTAGATTTTCCAAGGCATTTGAGAGAGGTATCTAGGGTCCCTTGAAATTCCCTAGGGTCCATGATTTTTAGTCTCTTTGGCTGAGATTTTCAGAGGAGCATACATAAATATTTTATTCACTACAGAGGAAACAGCCTGAATAAAAAGCAAGGAAAGCAAAGGCAGCCCAGTAACTATTTGCTGTTAGTATAGGTAATTAGAGGAAGAGCAGACTTTTGTTGTTGTTGCTGTTGTTGTTGTCCAATCTCCTCAGATAACTGGTAATGATATAATTTAAAATATCAATAAACAATCCAGGGTACTATGCAGAGAAAAGGGTTAAGAAGGGAAGAACTTGCAAGCATCTTATTAGTAAGGCATATTCTTAGGGAAAAAAAGCAGCTTAACGTGGACAGAAGTGTCCATTTATAACATGTTGGAATAGTCTTTCTCCTCATTATAAAGTCAGAGATTCAATTACAGTACTTGGTTTTCTCAATTTGCAACTTTGCGAATTTTAACTGACTTGGACTTAATTCTGGAAAATTGTCTTGTAATAAATACATTTACAATCAGAGAACTGATGCCTGCTACCAAATCTTATTGATTTTGTTCTTGCTCTGGGCTGTAGAGCAGATCCATTCAGTTCAGTTAGTAACTGAAGGGGTGACCACCAGGAAAATCAGGAGTTTTAAGAGCTGATGCTTAGGCAGCATGGGAAACGCAAATGAACACAGATCAATTCTCACTCCCTGTTGCAGTAAAGTAGCATGGTCATACTTCTGAGTTATGGCCTTGTGATAAGTAAAAGGGAAGTTTTTTTCTTCTGCTCTGTGTTGGTTTTCATTTGTTATTGTAAAGAGAAAGTAGAATTAATGCGTATTAATAACAGGAATTAATAACAGGAATTAATAACAGGAATTAATGCATATTGTCATGCAGTTGGTGTTGTTCCAAAAGGGGCACAGTACTACATTAGCAGTAAAGAAATACTTTGGCATATATTTTTGCAAGTAGAAGCATACTTCAAAATTATTGATAACACATTAAAAAAGGGGGTTTTTTTCCTGAAATTCACTGTGTTATGCTCTGTT
This sequence comes from Dasyornis broadbenti, assembly GCA_013397935.1. NCBI lineage: Eukaryota > Metazoa > Chordata > Aves > Passeriformes > Dasyornithidae > Dasyornis > Dasyornis broadbenti. The sequence goes on from VZRN01004857.1 coordinate 4,452,924, forward strand.
GCTAGTGATTTATTTATTTTTTCATTTTGTCCCATGATTGAGAAGTAATCACTGAGAATAATCAGACTGCTTATGATTGATTAAATAAATCTTCAGAGACTTAAAAATTCACAATTGCATAAAGTAGTTTAAAGCACATAACATACAGATATTTTACCAGTGCTTATTAACAGAAAAATATGCCTGCATGCAATACCTGTTTGCTCAACAAGTCTGTTCCCTAAGTACTAATTTTTCAGCATTAACTGAGAATAGGCACGTTTTCCTTCTGTTAGCATTTCCATGTAGATAAAGGGATGACAGAGGTGACTTAAACATCACTCTCTGGTAGCACCCAAAACTCATTTGACTTAGCTGATCAGAAAGAGAACTGAAACTTCTCTATCCCATTTGCTGAAGACATTATTCACAGTACAGTAATATTTCACTACATTGGAAATGAGGTCTTTAGTCTCTTAGGAGAAACTGGTAAGAGAAGCTTGTGTCACAGGATTTCTATTGGTAGCACTTTTACTAAAAAAAAAAGGCCGGCACACTAAAGATTACTTTATAAAAATAATTATTCACCTGCCTGTTGAGCTGGAGGCTATAAATTCATTGATTAATGTAGGTCAGTGAAACTATTTTGAATTTTTCAGATGAGTTTCTTGAACTACATCTCATTCTTTATTTTAAAAATTGATTTAGTATCTGAAAACATGTGTCAGGCATGGGTAAAGTAAAGCACAAAGGACTGGTGGAACAGTGTATTAGAAAATAAAATAGTCATAGCAAAATCTGTTCCTCAACGTTGGATGTTGGAAGCAGGTATAATACATCAGATAATGGCACGGAAATCTGCAGACCTTTCAGGATGGGAAGTTTAAACACAGGCCATTCCTCTGGGTGCTGGAATATGACTTAACCACAGTGTTCATTCCTGTTCAGTCCAGCGAGCAGTCTCCCATTCTGAGTCCTTCTTCAAAGGCATGGGAACGATGATCTTATTCCTTAGATACAAAGCTGTTCCCACTGCACCCTGTTACAGGATGAAATAAATTACCCTGGGGCTATTTGTTTGCTTCTGTATGGAGAAACCCAGCAGACTCTAAAAGTGTTACTGCAGCTCTTGATGTCAGATGAATGCCACCAGTTTGACTTTTTTGTGTTACAAGACTTCATACTTGTTGTTACTGACCAGAAAATGGTGTTAGAAATGAAATGCAAAATTTGATTGGATTAATTGGTGGAAATGAAAAACTATGTTATTAAGTGTAAATATCTAGTTCTGGTAATGATGTTCACTTTGATATTGCAGCAGATACTTGGGGAAAGTATAGGCCATATTTCCTCATATGAAAACACTGATAATCTGAAAAAAGTGAGTTTTTAAACTCATTAGACAGGCAAAATAATGACCTTACTTGTTAGAGACCATCATTAGAAAGTGCTTAGAAATTCAGGACTTTGTATCCAGCCTGTACCAGATTCTGGTTTATGCTGTGCAGGGAGTGCTGAACTGTTCTTAGGGTCCAACTACATAGCCTTTCATGGCAGGGCTGGAACCAAATTCTTCCTAAACTAGCTCTTGATTTAAGTTTCCTGGTTTGGAAGACTGGGCCCCTTTGAAAATGCTCTTTAGTGGGGCATGAGTGGGATTTCATGCTGCAGAGAATGACTGCAGAGTGGTCACAAATTTGGCTAGTCTTACTCCTCCTGGAGCAGAGCATGCTGTTCCCTTGTGCTCTTTGATGAGAATATTTCAGGGACAGCCCTAGGGAGAAAGTCTCAGCCGGGAAACAGCCAAGGGCTGTGAGCTGGAGACTGGCAGACAGCTTTCTCCTGCCAAATAGGACAGACATATCAGAAGGATTTCTGCTTTGTTTTACTTCTTTTACTTCTTTTTCACAGAAACCTATTTCTTGGAGTAACTTAAATTGAGTCCTTTCTGCTACGTTCACATGCTGTGCTTCCCTGCGCTGGGATTCGTGGGGCTCAATATCACCTGGCAGTGGCAGCCTCAACACAACATATTGCTGGTTTCTTGCCACAGCTGAGATTTCAGACAACCCAGCAATCACATTGTCCATGGAGGCCATAAGCCAAGCATAGGAGCTGCACCTGAACTGTTTATGTATTACATGTAGGTCAGGATCTTCACATTGGCTACTACTGCCAACACTGTAGCTTCTGATCTCTTTTCTTGCCTTCAGTAACGTCATAGTTTGGGGTTTACGCAGGTTTTTTCGTGGAAAGGAAGAGAATTTGGGATGTTAACCTGCACAAATAAGTGCTTTTTTATCTTAAGACAGAAAGAAATCCCAAACTGCCTTTTTAAGGCATTGCTACATTTGTAATGGTAATATAGCATAGTCTCGATCATGGCTATATTTATAGAATCAGTTCTGCACTTTTTTTATTATTGGTTTTATACTCTGCTTGGAACAGTGGAAACTACTGGAAAATAGTTATACAGTTCTACTGCTATTCCAGAAGAAAATAATAGTTTTGCTTTTAACTGGATTCAAATGCTTTGTCTTTAGCAGAACTGCACATTGCAGTGAAAATAGGAATGTTCTGCCATTTACCTTTTAGAACTCCTGACCTAATTTTTCTTTTCTTTCCCTGATCGTACCTGATTTGAAGCATCCGTTTGAAAACCACTTGGGGAAGGAAAAGGGGCCATGTTTGCTGCTAGTGTTAGAGAATTGCTTGTTAGTTACTAGGCTCCTTTGTGGCTAAATATGTGCTTTTCCAAAGCACCTTGGAATAAGGTGCTATACAAGCCAAAGGTGTGTGAATTCCAGTGGTGGCAGGTGGGGGGTTTTGCCCCTTTTACACCACCCTAACTAGAGGAGCACTTGGTGCTTCCCAGCAGGCTGTGTGTGTGGAGTCCATTTCACCTGCTGGGACAGCCTGCTATGGGCATTGAAACATGCTCCAGCAGAGCTAAGGTACAAGAGAAAAACCAGTGCATCAGTTCCTGCTGAGTTTCTCTCTCTCTCTTTCCTCCCTCCTCCTTTCTCAAGTCCTCATCCTAGAGCTAACCCTTCTGTGGTCTGTCTCCTCTGCTCCCCTGTTCCAGGGGTCATGTAGTGAGAACACCTCAGATCCCAGAGCACCTCAGGCATCAGTGCTGGGGCCAGGGCACATAATCCTCCCTTTTGACCCTTGAGCACGAGCTCTTCATCCTCTTACTAGGCAGCTTCAGCACACGGGGAAGGTGTGTTACCCCGTCTTTTCTTCCTGTCCTCCTAGCCTGCATAGCTGCTCTGAAATCTATGGGCAGCTTTCCCATAGGAAAAGTTAGACTTTGCTAATTAATAATTTGACAGCAATGATGTCTGGTACTCTCCTGTGTGTTTTCTCTTCATGGTTTTAGTAGTAAGAAGCATAGAAAAATCCAGAAAGAGAAATTTATCATTTGGTCTATTTTTAGCATCCCAAGGGTTTCACATGTACTGTATGAAATTGTAGTTTATTGATTAATTCACTAAATAGGCAAGAAGAGTTCTCATCCTGATGGGAAGGTGCTGAAGGGATAATGCTGTTTGTAGTTGCTACGAAGGGCAGGACTGCAACTCTTCAGAGTAAACTCTTCTGAAACATGTGGGTCTTCAAACTGATGGCAGTGCACAGGTGGCTGCAACACATAACACAGCTTCAAATTTGAGACAGCCTAATTTATATGGAAAACCACATAAATAAAGTTTTTCTAAGGAGGCTTCATGTCCTCTCATGATCCCAGTAAAGCAAGAAAATGCAACAATCTTCTGCACTTGGAATGCTCCACTGCTGGACATTTCTGCCTCCAGGAGAAGAATACTTTTCCTTTCATGCCCAGGGCTTGCCCTAGTTCTGTTAGCAGGGCTTTAGCCGTACTTGCAGAGGTGGAAGCGGGATCTGCCTCAAAAATAGCAGCTCACTGCTGAATGCAAGGCACTGAATTCAGCCTTTTCCAGCTGTACTTCAGTCAAGTCCTCCAGGTTTGTTTGTTTCCCGAACCGGGACTAACACTGATAGCAACAGAGGGACATATATGTACATCTGCAAAAGGTTTCTGACTCTTGTACACTGGAGCACTTAACTCCTGAATTTCACCCATATAGAGCAAATCATCCTCATATTGGTTTGAGAGTATTTTAGTGGCCTTCAGTTTGTGTACAGGAAGCACCAAAAAGAAGTGCTTGATTCATCGTATATAATTTTCTGTATTCCAGTTGTTCATATGTAGTCTGATTAGTTCTTTGGTATTGCCAAGAGGAGGAAGCCTGATGAGACATTGCAAGAAATATTAAACAGGAAGAATTTTGTTGTGAAGTATAATAACCAGACTCTCGAGAACAAATGAAAACAGCATAGATGCAAACTATGTGTCTTTAGCCTTGGAAGCAGATGGGTGAGTGGAGTGAAGGGAGCTCTATAGCATGAAGAGTGTGCAGAAGGGAGTGACTGTCACTGTTAATTGTAATTATTTCCTTCAAATCTTGCTCTATAGTGAGAAAAGCTTCAGAATAAGCAAAAGAAAGTATTTTTTATTTAAGGAACAGTTAAACTGTTTGTTTTATTGCTACAGGGTGTATAGGTGTAAAATGTTCTTACAGGGGCTGAGAAAGTGATGAGGCAAATTTGCTGAGGAGCAATCCATTAAAAACTATTAGGCAGAAAGGTGCTAACTCTGATGTAGGAGGTTCCAAAATCCCAACGTTCTGTAAGGACAGGGTGTTCTAGGGAAGTGTGGGGCAGCATCCTGGCCAGATTCTCTGGGACCCTGTCAGGGGCAGGACTGCCAGGTCAGATACACCCTGGTGTTACCCTGCATGCTGTTCTCAGGTGTTAAGGTGTGGGCTGTGCCAGTGGTGCAGCTGGTGGCCAAACAAGCTGCCGTGTGTGGTGCAGTGGAGGTTCTGGGCAGTAGAGCTGTTGATATGCAGGTGATCACAGGCCACTGGGATGCAGCCAAACTCCTCAGGACCTTCTGGGTTATGCCACGAGCCAAAACTACAGGCCAAAATCAGGAGGTTACTATTCCTGGTATTGGTGATAGTTTCTTCAGAGGATTTGTACCTTCTGTCGCTTACTAGTACATTTACAGAGCAGGATCATCTTTGAGATTTTGAGGTTTGCATTTTGGATATCTTTTTATTTGGTTGGTTTTTTTGTTTTTTTGTTTTTTTTTTTTTTAATGCTTTGTTTGCTATAATCTTATGGAGTAAGTAATTAAAAATCCTTCTAAACATTGCAGGTTCTGTAAAATAAACACATGGAGCCAGATAAAGTGAACCAGTCCAAATTGAATAGACACAGACCTACCTGTGTGTGACAGTACTACTTACACATACCACAGGAACTACAGTGAAGCTGTATCTAGGATCACGTACTAAGAAGATGGAAACACCCTTCCCCCCTTCCCCCCAACATCTGCTCCTTTGAATCTCTATTTGGGACACATTTAAGAATAAAACAGATTACCTTAATTTTCACCTGAAATCTAGTCAGTAATGAGGCAGCACTTTAAAGAAGGAGATGCCAAATAGTTGAGTACTATGTGGCATAAAATACAGACTCCTTTTACCTGTTTTTTCTGTTAGAAAGATCTGCCAGGACTCCAGCAACCAGAAGTCCATTGGTGGTGTGGTAACAATCCAGACCATGAGGATTTTTTTTAATGGGCTTTTGTTGAGAAAAAATAGAACCATCATTTTTCAGAGGATGGTAAAGAACTTTTGCCAAGGAGTTCATCCAAATAAGCATTTAGTAGTATTCTGCTGCCATCATTCCTACAGAGCATCCATACCTATCTGATACACCGAGGACCAGCTTGTCACAAAGAATATTTTGGGTGAAAGTGGATACGGTAGAGAGTTGTTGGGGAGCGTAATGCAAGGCCATAAGGAGGGCTGTACTGGACCAGACCTAGTCCAGCATCCTACCTTGAACAGTCACTAACAGCAAATGCTTCCCCTGCTTTACCTCCCCAGCTTCCAGCCTTCAGCTACTCAGAGAATCCCTGATCCAGAGCCAGCTGGTGGGTGTTCAATAGTCTCTGATTAACCCGTCCACCAGGAATTTGTTTAATCTCTTTTTGAACTGTTTTTTCTCTTCAAATGCTCAGAAAAGCATTCTCATGACAATTTTCTCTGCACTTCTAATATGTTCTTTTCAATCCAATGGGAGTTTAGAAAATTCTGTCAAAACTACCTCAGAAGGGGAAAGTATGAAGATAAAAGATTTTAAAAACAGAAATATGTGCTTTTCCAGAGAAACTTCATTCTCTTAACTACCACAGTTTGTTCTTGGATGCTGTAATGTGCTTTCTCTTTGTTCCCCACAGTGGAGATGAGTGCTGTGCCTTAGTACTTTTCAAGGTGACTCTTTAAGAATTTTTCTCTTTTACTTTATCTCTGCTGTACCTGCAGAGCTTCACAGGAGATTTTGTTTTCCTGGTTCTGGTGTGCATCTTACCATGAAGTATACAATTCCTTATACTGTCAGCTATTTGTAATGGAGACTGGAAGAAAAGAAAAAGAGAAGCAAATGTGTGTGTTTCATTTCTATACATTCTATGTTTGTTTCTTAGCCTGAAAGAAGTATGGACAACTGAGGCCTATATAAATGTTATTATTTTGCACTAATGATTTGTTTATGAAATTCTGTTAAACAGTGCAAGTTATGATGAGACTTAGAAAAAACTCTAGACATATTTTTTTTCAGGGGTAAAACATTTAATGCTGTAGCTTCCACTTGTAGTGGCCTTCTATGCTTAGCCTAATTTTTGTGCACATCCAGAATCTTCCACTTACATTAAATGAAATTTCAACGACAACTTCTGATGGAGGAAAAGCTTCGAGTGATTGCCACAGTGTTTCTCAGACCAAGTGAACAAATGGCAAGATGAGACTGGTCACTAGAGGTTGCCAGTTGTGAAACAAGACCCATTGCCTGCCCAGTGACCTGATGCTGTGAATTCAGTCATTTGATGTAGGTGCCATGTGGCTGTGCAGTGCAATGCCTCTTTCCCGAGGGAGGATTTGTCACGGGGAGTATAGAAGGACTGAGCTCTGCTCTTAGTCGCAATGAAGGACAAATCAAAAATGCCAAGTTCTTGTACTCAGGTTCACCAAATTTAATATGAGAATAGCAATGCTTCATTCTTCCCATGTTTATTAAACTTCCAACTTTATTTGGAATAAAATGCTTGGGAAAGTGGATTATAGGTTTTTTTGTATCCAGAACAGAAGCTTTTGAGCCTTTATTGGGAGTCTTATGACTTTAGTGTAGCACAGATGATAACTGTGTCCTTGATTTCAATGACTTTCTCCAGCACTGGAAGATGTCAGAACTCTTTTTGTGAATATTCTGTACATCTTTGTCAGTGTTTCTTGCTGTGTGGAGGTCAGCTGGCAATGTTTATATATAACCCACTCACTGTACCTAATTATTCAGAGAGATTTCTGCAGTGATGTGTGTGCTGGAACATATCAGGTAGAGTATATAAACCAATGGCTTAGGTGTGTATGTTCATGGAAGGCAAAAGAACAATAAATAAATAAATAAATAAAATCTTAATTTCTTCATGATAATTTATAAGTAATTACTAAGTAAAATATAAGGGGAAGAAGTGATGTCTTTGGGGCAGCCTACTGAGATGAGGGATTTCTAAGATGAATTGGAAGTTTGAAAGTGAAGGTTAAATTTCAGGGTGTGGTCATTTCACTGATTTGATTGAATTTCTGTCCTCTCAATAATGACTAGTGAGTAGTTGGATTTGAAAAAACTTCTACTTAGTCACTTAATCTTTTTCAGCCACAGGATAAACACCCAGTTTTGCAGATTGCAAACTCAGATGTGCTGTGGGGCCACAGCTGGCAGACAGCTGTAGCCAGTGGTGTGCTCTGCTGCTGGAGTGAGAGACTCTGGCAATGCCACCAGGGTATGGAAATAGCCACAAGACCTGAAAGATGGTAAGGTTCATTGTCCTCTTCGTTATCAAACCATATGACATGCTTGTGTATGACTTTTGAGTGAACAAAACCAAAATTCATCTTCAAGTTGTGTTTGTTTGATCTATGGTCCATCGAAAATGTAACTAGAACTTCTCAACTACTGAGAGTTGAGAGTGGTGTGGTGTAGAGTCACAATTATTTTTTAAAGTAAATATCTTACAGGCAAACTCTCTAGAAAATTGTGTAGCAAACTGCTTCATCTAAATCCTTCCCCTGTGTTCCAGTATGATTTTCTTGTTTGTGCATATGTGTTTTAAGAGGAAAAAACAGAAATGGATGAATGTTTTTTCTTTGGCAGTTCAGAAATGGCTCAAGTTAGATAACAACTGGTTAATTTTTAAATTATTCATATTTTGATAGCTTGGGATAAATTAAGAGTAGCTTTAAGATTTTTCCTGCTAATTTCTGTAGATCATATTCTTAATATGTACAGCATTCATGCAATGTAGATCAGTCTACTTAAAATGCACTCAGTTGATTTTTATAAGTTATTTATGATGAGGCTGAGAACTAAATGCTGAACATCTTTAAGGCTTTATACCATGAGAATCACAATTTTTTCTCTTTTAATTTCTTTTGATGTATAGTTAATAAAACTTAGGCTGATTCCATATTCAGCAAGCAATTCTCTTCTTTCTCTCCCCCAAAATATTGCAGGATGCGATTTATGCACTATGCTTAGATATCTTCTCCAGCACTTCATTTTAAAATGATGTTTAGGTTATAAATTATCTGGATATAATTTAAGAAAAAATTTTAAGATGTTGAAATGAAAACTAAGTATTTTGTCTAAGGGGACCAGCAATAAAACCACTGAAAAATTTCTTTTGTTGTCTTGTCCAAGAAATGGTTAACTGGAAATATTATTTTTTAGCTCAAAATTTGCTAATAATGGAAGCAGAATAGCTATAAATCAGTTAATTAACAAGTCCTGCTCATGACCCATTACTTAACTACTTTGCAATGGTCTATTATATCATCTAGATAAATTTTCTAATGTTATGTTAGGTTGTTCTGCATGTTTACTATTATTAGGATAAATTAGTTCCTTAGAAGATGTTCCACCAGATTTACTATGTCCCTATACTTTTATTGCACGAGTATATTGAGGAAGCAACCCAAAATATTCAGCTGAAAGTAAAAATGTTTATACCACTCTATTTTTTTAATCAATAGTTAATCTTGATTATTCTAAATTCTGTTGGAATTTTTTTTGGCGATGTTATTTCTCTATGTCTCTACATTATTAACATGCCAAAAGTGTGTCCTCTGGCTGCCTGTGCAGCCAGGATGGAGAAGGAGGAGGAAAGAGGAAAGACTTAAAGCATAAGTCCATGTCGATCCATAGCTCTGAAATGCAGAAGAGCATTTCTGTACTCTTTTAGTTCCTTCCTGGACAGATCCCCCCACACCACAATTCTCTACAAAAGGATCCAGAGGTGAACCTTGCAGGTTTGCCTCTGTCCTCTTGTGTCCCATCTACCAGTTTCACTGCAGGAAGGCACAGTTAGATTCTCATGGTTAGTCTTTCATTATGATTATTTGAAGAATGTTGGCATTACTTTTCACTATGACATGAATAATTTCCTTAGGCCATTCAAACCTTTGATGCATGACAAGCTGATCTTAAACTGAACCTGAACACTTACTCCATGTACTTATTTGAATAGTAAGTAAGGATGTAAGAACTCCATGTACTTGCTCAAATAGAAAGTAAGGATGGAGCTTGACACAGCGATCTGGAAAATAGCGGGTGCCTAAGTAAGAGTTTGTGGTAATCAAAATCCAGAAACATAAAATGCTAGTTTTCAAATTGTTACTTGTTTACTTCTGAATTACTTTTTTGAACATGGTGTATTTTCTAGTGGTTTATTAAAAATAGTTTTATTTAAAAATACAGAATTGTAAAATAGGGAAAGCATTCTGTTCTCTAACTTCTTTCAAAAGTATCTCAATTTTTAAGAACAGTTGTTGGCTCCTTCTTTGGAAGGTTGTTCCAGAATCCTCTTCCTTTGATGGGTGTAGATTTTATTCTATGAAAAGTGGATTTCTTTTTTTACAACTAGCCCTGGAATTAAATATTTTTCTGAAGAGTTATCTGTGAAGTCTGGTTTCTAGACACCATCCCTGTTCTCATGTGCTTGTGCTCATTAAGTTACTTTGTATGATATGCCCAGGAGTGGAAATTTTGCTGCTTCTCTTCTGTTTTTTTACTACCACTGTACATTAAATCAGACACATAAAAAGAGAGCATGCCAAGGCATCAAACCAAGTCTTTCCTTCTGCCTCGTCTCTCAGTATCATTGCCCTCCGGCTTTGTTATACTGAGATGCAGTCCTCACACAGTTTGAATGCACTTTTGCAGGTGATTGGTTTTAGTGCAGTTTAGTGCAGCACGGCAAGTTTGGTGACTACAACTTCTTTAAAGCCCTTTTACTGGCCTTCTGTCCCAGCCATTCTATAGATGCATGGGAGCCTACAGCAGAATTTGTTAGGGACAGCATACCTTTAAAGATTTTAGTTAAAAGAAGTTGTAAGGAATCTTCCTGTCCCACTTTTATTTGTCCAGCCCAGAAGTAACTCTGCTGAAGTCCTTAACATTGTATCAGTATGAAACTAGCACCTCTTCTTGCTCATGCATATTATTTTTACAGCTCTCAGGCCTTGTGAAGTCATTTATTCTAAAGCACAAGCAGGGACAAGTCTGGCTTTTCCTCTCTGGTCTCCTAGGACAAGGTTGATGGGAGAGCATGGAGTGTAATGTGCTATGATAATCAAAGATCAACAAAATGTCAACTGGAATATTTGTCAGATTTAATCTGAGTAAAAATCATTAAGCCACCTCATGGGATGCACATTGTACAGGTTTTTCTATCCAGGTTCACTGGTGACATTAGGCATGTACAAAGCAGAGGCATGTGTGAACCTACCTGATGTTCTCAGGGCTCTGAAAAGCTCATCAAGTATGTTTAGTGATGAGCAGGCAAAAATTCTGTCTGGTGGAGCCCTCTGTGTGGTATTTTGCTTTGTCACAGTTCTGGAGTCCAGAGCAGATGGCATCAGAAGGTGCCTTCTGGCCTCTGAGCCAGAGAAGAATTAAAACCCTGTGGGCTAAAGATTCCTCTCGAGGCTGAAGTCTATGACAATCTTAAAGTAGCTCTTGTCTCATTCATTCAGAACTGAACAAGTTAGGCCATCTTATTGGTATTGAA